>NEWO01000812.1:153454-181894 GCA_003013225.1 Phalaenopsis aphrodite
GTGGAAGTGGATGTTTGTATCCTCTTCCCTGAACGTCGATATTATTGCTAAACAATGTGGAAGCGGATGTCTGTATCCTCTTCCCCAAAGGTTATATTATTGCAAAGCAATGTGGAAATGATGTTTGTATCCTCTACCTCCAAAAGTTGATATTATTGCAAAGCAATGTGGAAGCGGATGTCTGTATCCTCTACCCCGAAGGTTGATTTTATTGCAAAGCAATGTGGAAGCGGATGTATGTATCCTCTTCCCAGAAGGTTGATATTATTGCAAAGCAACGTGGAAGAAAATGTATGTATCCTCTTCCATGAAAGCTGATATTATTGCTAAGCAATGTGGAAGTGAATGTCTTTATCCTCTTCCCTAAGGTTAATATTATTGCTAAGCAATGTGGAAGCGGATGTCTGTATCCTCTTCCCCGAAGGTTGATATTATTGCTAGGCAATGTGGAAGCGGATGTCTGTATCCTCTTCCTCGAAGGTTGATATTACTGCTAGGCAATGTGGAAGCAGATGTTTGTATCATCTTCCCTGAAGGTTGTCATTATTGCTAAGCAATATGGAATTGGATGTTTGTATCCTCTTCCTTGAAAGTTGATATTATTGCTAAGCAATGTGGAAGTGAATGTCTGTATCCTCTTCCCCGAAGGTGGATATTATTGAGAAGCATGTCACTACGTTGGGAAGAAATGCTTAAGGACTCTGATCCAACTCAAGAGGTAGCAGGAGAAGATCAGATTGAGAAAGAAAGCACAAGGACTCGCATCTAACTCAAAAGGTAGTAGGGCAAGATCAGATTGAAAAGGAAAGCACAGGGACTTGCATCCAACTCAAAAGCTAATCGGTAATATATCACTACATTAGGAAGGAATGCTCAAGGACTCAGATCCAACCCAAGGGGTAGCAGGAGAAGATCAGATTTAGAAGGAAAGCACAAGGACTCTCATCCAACTCAAGAGCTGATCGGGAATATATCACTACATTTGGAAGGAATGCTCAAGGACTCAGATCCAACCCAAGAGGTAGCGGAGGGAAGCAGAATCTCAGTACTTACCCGAGAACAATATGAACATTGTGCAGGGAATTCGTGGTGTTAACCTTATAGTTATGTGGCATGTGAAGATTGACATTTGTGAGGAGAACTTGTGAAATTTTGTGAGATTTTGTGAGATTTTATGCAGAATGTGAAATTCTGCGAGAATGTGAAGAAAACCGGTGCAGACCAAAATAGTCACACCGCGCAAGCAAAGAGTAAGTAATCTCAAACTTGAGAGAAGCCAACTCAACAAATTTATCATTTTCTTTTTTTCTTATTTTTATCACATTTGATTGTAAAATATATTTTTCAAAATTTAATTTCCATTGGCTGATTTTCAAAAATATTTTAAATTTTATTATCAGGCATTTGTTGTATCGATCTTTGTTCATTATAATTTAGAACCGTTGTATGGTTCCATGGCACTCCATCAATCGCACGAAGAGGACAATTTGACAAGCAATTTAAAACTTTAAAAAAATTCCATTAATCTGCTTCAAATATGAGTTGTAGACTGAGCATATGCTGAAGCATCAAAAGACAACATGTTGAACATATCTGAAACATCATATACTGAAAACATATCATAAACTAAATATATCTGATATATATCTTATCATATTTGCTGCATCAAAATGCAGTACAAAAAGGTGACAACTGACTGTCCATCTTCAGTGGGGTAAGCTCCTGATCCAGCTGACCTACTAAGCCATGTTCCAGGATAAGAACTCCCTTTGCGTGTACTTAGAGGTACAACCTTCTCATAACTCATAAGGTTGTAGTTCTTCCAATTTTGGGTCCGGACGAAACCCTCGTGGTATTTTTTCATCTTGCATTCTTCTGAAAGTCATGGAAACTCTGGAATATCGCACTTTCGGGATGCAGTGTTTGGCCAAATCAGCTCCATTTCCTTTCAAAACAAGTACTGAGCCCATCGACAATGGAATCTCCGGGACCCTCTGAATTCTTCGGGGCCAATGACGTCAATTTCTCTTCCAAAGAGTATGTTGCTCTTGCTCATGAAAGATACTATGTAAAAGGGCCTGACGAAGTCATGGTGGTTAATATGAGGAGGAATGCAATCCCCTTATTCATAAATGTTGATTATGCGGTTGTTCGGGATGAAGTTAGGTGGCAGTATACGCCATCGAATCAGCCTCTTGACCATTCTTTTTATTGAGTAAGGCATTGGATCCACCTCATCATATCTCAAGATCCCAGAGGGGTTTCCTTGCCTATCTCAGTAAAGTTGTAACAACAACCATATTGAATGGTTATTCTACCCTTCTCGCACATCCATTTCTGCGGTTCTGAGTAAGTCCTTGGCCTCAGCAGACCAGCTCGACCTGTGTCCCTCAGGTCGAATACATAATCTAAAATTCTTTTCTCATCATTTTATGAGAAAAATCCAGTGTATAGTGCCAAACCTTCCAAAATTTTGACCATCTTACCTTGAACTTCTTCATAGAATTTAAATTCTTTTCTCTTAACCCTGCACATTCTTTCTAACTCTGCTGTGGGGATATCATCAAACTGTATGAGTTGTCTTCTTATCTCAACATTTTTAGTTCTGGCTCTGGGATATATGACTCTGCATTTGGATATGCTGTCTCCTGGCTCACATACCAGCGATTGTAAACTCTTGAAAAGAACTATTGCAATCCACATATAGAACGTTGCACCTCATGTATTCAAGAAATGCTCTTCCAGTAAATGCCCCTCCCCCCGGATTTCAACATTGCATAGTGGGCAACCCTTATAGAAATCATGGGGTATATCTGCATGCACCGGCTCTATGACGGGCTCTAACTCATCCTTTGTACCAGGTGGGCTAGAAGAGGTCTCCCTCATACACGGATCATAAATTTTTCCCTTAGGATTAGGGGTGAGTAAACTTGTTGCTTCTTTCTATTTTCTTCTCTCTTCTTGATTGAAGGCTCTATGTTTGCGTTGGTTGGCATTGCGACATTGCGTTCTTCTGAGCGGTGCATCTGACACTCTTTCTTCATTAGCACTTACTAAATTTCCTATCGAAGAAGTTATCAGGGATTGTAGGCTACTAGTTCCTTTGACTGGTTCTTCATTAGCACTTACTAAACTTCATCCTCTTCCTTGAGGAGTCTTCTCTGGCACTCATCTTTAGCAAAGATGGTAACCCTTCCTTTTCCCAGTGATTGACAACATCCATCAGGGGATTTTCAAATTCCACATTAACTTGACTGAAGTCTAAGTCCATGTCTATAATGCCACCCTGAGCAGCTATCTCTTCATTTTGTGTGAGATTGAGGCCATCTCAAAAAGAAAAAATCAGCTTGCGTTCTGACATTTCTTCTGCAGAAGACTGAAAAACATCAGTGTGCTGACATTCAGCATGAATAAGAACAAGAACGAAGCACTTATTAAACAAGAAATTTCTTTTTATTTATTATTTGTAAATTTCATTTATTCAATTTATTTTTTAATTTAGTTCAATTTTGAAATTAGAAACAGAAAAAGGGAAATAAAAATGGGCAAACCCAAAAAATTTCATTTTATTGAGGTAAATTTTTTACAAAACTTTTGGACCCAGTCAGAGACGTTTGGCCAAATAATAACCCTAAAATAATCAAAATTTCAAGAAGTTGTTGGTTTCAAGCAGCATCACGTCAGGTAATATATTTTCAAGTAGCGGCCATTGATCGGCAACATAGGTCTTTCTCCCTGAAAATCCACAAATTAGTAGGATCCTTCTGAGTAAACTTCTTTTATGACAAATGGTCCCTCCCAAGTTGGTTCAAAATTTCCACCTATCTTATAGTGTGTAAGAATAGGTCATTTGAGAATGGGGACAAGATCAACAACTTTAAAGGTCCTTGGGCGGATCAATTTTTCATGAGCCTACACCATGCTTGCTTAGTAGAGCTCTAAGTGTTGTTGTGCTTCTAGTCATTTTCCTTTGAGACCTTCTAATTCTTCAAGTCTAATCTTTGCACTCTCTTCTGTTATGATTTGGTTGGTGACAGTGACTCTGAGAGATGGTTTCAGAACTTCTAGTGGTAGTACGACCTTGGACCCGTACACAAGCGCCTAGGGTGTACATTGAGTGGGAGTCTTGAATGTCATCTGGTAGGCTCACAAAGCTTTTAATAGTCTGTTATGCCAATCTCTTTTATTTTTGTCCATTGTCTTCTTTAGAATCTGTACTAGTGTCTTGTTGAAAGCCTCGGCTAAGCAATTTTCCCTGAGGTAGTAGCTTGTAGAGTATCTCCAATCTATCCCATGTCATTTAACAAAATTGTTGATCTTTGTGCTTTTGAAGGCTGTCACATTGTCTGAAATTACTCTGCATGGAACACTGAATTGGTAGACTATATTGGTCTTGAAAAATTGCAAAACATGTTGTGATATAACCTCTCATAACGACACTACATCTGCCTACTTAGAAAAGTAATCCGTAGAGGCGAGAATAAATCTATGTCCCTTATAGTAGGGAGGGTCTATCAGACCTATTATGTTTGTGCCCCAACACTCGAATGACCACGAGGCGACAGTTGGGTGTAACACATTCGGATGTTGGTGTAAAACCACCCCATGCACTTGGAAAAGGTGACACCTTTTAGCTGTATTCATGCAGTCGAATATCATTGCTGGCCAATAATATCCAAGTTTTTTGATCTTCATCTTCATCTTTGGCCCTGACTGGTAACCACCACACAATCTGGCATGTACTTCTTCGACAATATTTTGTGCTTCTGCTCTACTCAGACATCGCAGCCACATCTAATCAAATGATCTTCTACAGAGAACATCTCCCACTAGAGTGTACAACATAGCCCTTCTTGTTATGTGGTATGCTTCGGATTTGTCCTCTGACAACTTTCCTGTTTGCAAATATTCTATAAATGGCTTACGCCAATCTTCATTAATGTCAGCAACAACAATCATCATTCCTTCTTCTTTTTTGAGCTTATGTAGATTATCGAGATTGATTCGAGACAAAACTCATCTTCCTTATACTGTAATATCAATGGAATCCTCCGGTGAACATGCCAGCATCGGCATGGGTGTTATCTCCTCAAGGAATCTAGTATAGAGTTACATAAGGAATCTGCTCTAACAGCTTCATTGTATACTGATGGTATTCTGTTAGCCTTGGTTTCAAAATCTTATATTGTCCAGAAACTTGTTGAAATATAAGTTGAGAGTCACCATTGATGGCAATATTCGCTATATCCATTGAGATTGCCAACTCCAATCTGGTGATTAACAACCAGGAAAACTGAAATCCAGATGGTTAGGATCATTTAAAGTGGTTAAAGTTTATCATTGTGGAACAGTTGAGATTAACGATCCTAATACTGGAAATATATTAAAAGTTAATGGACATCGTTTCAAACACTATTATGAAGGACACATACCTTGTATACGTCCTTCATAATAGTGGTTAAAGTTTTTCATTTTTGGCTTCATTATTTGTACACGGCTCTATCAGGTGATATGAGAATCTCAACATTCCTTTATCAGGCGTGATGAAAATCAAACCAATCCCTACTTTGCCTTGTATAACTATTTCTGATCCTCTATCTTTCCTGGCTGAAGAAGCTCCATTGAAATGCATCTCCCAATACCTAGCATTTGAGGGTTCTATTTGTAGTATCTACTCATCTGATAGTTCATCTTTGAGTGGAGAACCAGCAACAAGTGGGTGTGCAATTAGAAAATCTGCTAAAATTTGTCCCTTGATAGTACAGAGTGGAACAAAAGTTATATCAAATTGCAATAAAATCATTGACCATCTTGTCAGGCGTCCACGAAGTGTTGGTCGGGCCATCAAATATTACAATGGATTAACTTTTGAAATGAGGGTAATTTTATGAGAAAGCATGTAGTGTCTGAGCTTTTGTGCGGCAAAAATTAAAGTTAGACAATGCTTCTCGATAGACGGATACTTTATCTCTATCGATATCGGTATTAGACGACGACTCAAGTAGTATAGTGCATTTTCCTTGTCCTTATCATTGACTTGAGCTACTAGGGCTCCGTGAGAATCATCTAAAGCTGCAATATAAAGTATTAATGGTTTTCTAGGGATAGGGGCTACCAAAACAGGAGGTGTCATTAAGTACTGTTTAACGTCCTCGAAGGCCCACTGGCATTTCTCTTCCTAAATAAATTTTGCGTCATTTTTAATTAATGTCGAGAAGGGCTGACACCTACCTGAGAGATTAGAAATAAAATGTCTTAGATATGCCAACTTTCTTTGCAATGAACATAGTTGTTTCAAAGTTTTAGGATAAGGCATTTCCAAGATAGCTTTAAATCTTATCCAGGTTGATCTCGATTCCCTGATGACAAAAAACAAATCCTAGAAATTTCTCGGAGGTAACACCGAAGCACACTTTAAGGGATTCATCTTAAGATTATATTATTGTAATTATTCGAACACGATCCTCAAATTGTAAAAATGGTCTATTTTCTATTTACTTTTGATGTCCAAATCATCTACATAACACTCCACTTGGTTGTGAATGAGGTTGTCAAAAATCTTCGTCATTGCTCGTTGATATATTACTCCGACATTCTTTAATTCAAACAACATCACTGTGTAGCAAAAAATCCCGATCAGTGTTCTGAATGATGTAAGTATTACATCTTCTGGAGCCATCTTTATTTGGTTATATCTCGAAGATCCATCCATAAACGAGAAAACCTCATGTGTCGAAGCGATGTCACCATTAATTATGGTATTTGTAATGGAAATTCATCTTTTGGACATGCTTTATTTAAATCCCTGAAGTTGACACATACACGAATTTGTCCTTTTTTCTTCTTAACTGGAACAATGTTGGCTAACCATGTGAGGTATTGCCCTTTTCTTACAAAGTTAGTGTCTATTAATTTCTTTACCTCAGCAATGACTTTTTGCTCTATTTCGAGGCGCATCCTTTTGGGAGCTTGTTTTATTGGGGTCATATCTTTATCCACCCCAAGCTTATGCACTACAACTTCCACTGACAGTCTGGTGCTTCATCGTAACTCCAGACAAAGCAGTATTTAAATTCTGATAATAAATTTATCAGCTCTATGGATTCTTTCTTGCCGAGTAACGAACTTATAAAGGTTGGTCGGGGTTGCTCCTCAGTCCTGAGGTTGATTTGTTTTAACTCATCAACCATTGACTAAACTTCTTCTTCAAACCCTGGTGGAGCATCATCTATTAAATCTTCTTCAGAGTCATCTTCTACATTGATGCATTTCTCTTCTAATTCATTAGTAACAACCTTGCAAAATTCTAAATCATCAACTGGTCCTACAGTACCAAATCTGGGACCCTATTTTGAAATAGGAGTTCGACTTTTAACATTCCATAATTTTTCAAAAAGTTGTAGCTTATTTTTTGGCATTTGTTTTAGCACATATCCTTGTTGAATTAACTTTTGTGCACAAGGAGAAAAGTAACGAAAAGGTAATTCCATTAATTCATTAGAATCCTCATCCAAATTTACATGATTTTCAGAACTAGTAGAAGAGGAAGCATGACAAAACTTGATCGATGTCAAACCAACACTGTGGACTTCCTTGATATCTAAACTCTCAACCTTTTGAGGGTAGATTGGAGTAAGGGTCATGACATTCACTTAGTAGTTGATCCGATCATACATTGACTCGTATTCTTCTTTTTCACATCTTCTAAGGAGATCTCGTATTGAGGCATTTTTTGCTTTATCATCATCATTTCTTCCTCGAAACTTCCTTCATCAGAACTTTCATTCATGTCAATGTTGATGGTCGGCCTTGTCCATTTAACAATTGTGTTGGTCCTACCTCGTCCACGTTCCCGGCCTCGATCTCAGGTGTATGGGCTAAAAGAACCTCTTCCACCTCATTGTGAAGAAACGGTTGTGGATTGTCTTAGTAGAGTTGAATGGCCTCCTCTTTGTGATCCTTCTTAATCTTGCACTTTATTTGATACAACTTCACGAGAAAAGACTTTTTTTTTAGGGGTGCGTTATAGGTGGCGTCTTCATGCCTACTTCATGAACTGAGAATGGTTGCAAATCTCCTTTAATACAACGTTCTTGTCCTTCTTTGAAATATTTGATGCATTAATGTAAGGATGACGGAACCATATTATGTTCGTGAATCCATGGTCATCCAATTGGAGCATTGAAAGAATTTTCTGCATCGATTATGTGGAATTTTTCAGTTGTTACTAATTCTCTAGCTTTCATTAACAATGTAATTGGTTTGAAACCTATTTCTCCCTTTTGATTGAACCCTCTTAACATCATTTTATCAGCTGTAATCACTTGAGCCTCAATGTCCAAGTATGCTAATGTCCGTAGACTCATTAAGTTTAGTATGCTTCCGGGTCTACCAGGACTCTAGACAATACTAATCTGCCTAAGTTGGTGGAGATGTAGAGCGGTTAGTTATGGTTGGTGGTACCGAGCAACAAGTCTTCATCTGTGAATGTTATCCCAGGCTATTCTTTTAACGAAAAAACTTCATTCGAGGAATATGCTAGCCAAATGAGCTAAGCAAATCTCTGGGTTAAGTAGGGCTATAACCAAAGATTCTCTCTGTTCCTTTGATAGGATTAGAGTGTCGTAAATGTTAAGTTTTGTCGGCAACCTCCTAAGATGAGCTAGGATTTTATAATCAACTTTGTATAATCCTCTGATTTTCACTTGGTTATGTGTCTCTTCCACTGGCGGAGGTGGAGGTAGCTCTTCTTGTATGACTTTTTGTTTTCTTTTATCTATCGGAGCTGTTCTAGAGGGTAATACTTTCTCGCTCCTTAGATTTACTTCTGTAGTTTCTTCTTCCTGAGATGTTGTGAGCAAAATTTATTGTATTCCTTCTTCATCATTGGAGAGATCTAAGTTAATGGCAAGTGGTGCACCATGACAATCAAGAACTGGCTTTCACTTTCGGTGCCATCATAGCCCGTATTGTCGATGTACTCTTCATTCTCATTAACGGGTGTATCAGACTCAAGTATGATTTGAGGATCGATTTGGGAATCAAGATCAGAACTAGATTGAATAAAGTCAGTTATGTTATTATTAGAAATAAACAAAATGTAGCCAAAATCATAATCATTATATTCATAATACCCCGGTGGGGCAAAAAGGTAATCATGCATGGTCAACGGTCCGAGACAACCAATCTAAAAGATGCAGCCCCTATTCTACCCCTCACACTATCGATCTTCACGACGTCGCTATTTTTCTTCTCTTCTGATTGCTGTGACTTATCGGACAAAATCTCCAACTTGGGCTGAGCAGGTTGTAGACTCTGAATAGATGTCTGAACTGAAGTAGTATGAATCTGATCCAATATCTTCTTGGATGACTTGCTCCAAACTGTGCTCCATCCGTATTTTTCTGCATTTAGATCTATTGGGATGACTGGCTCAGCCGAAATTATTATATTCACAGACCTTTTTCTTTCGAGATTATTATATTTCCTTCTTTATAGTTTTTTTCAAGCCAATTCTTAAATATAAAACAACCTTCTATTGTATGCCCAACATTCTGTGGTAAGGGCAAAAATTGTGATACTCGTTCTTATCAACTTCTTTCGGCTTCTTCGATTTTGACAATTTGAACTCTGACTTTTCCATTAAATTTTTGAACATCTTTGGCACAGCCTCATCCTTGAAAGAATACACTCTTTTCCTTCATTCTGAAAGAGTCGGACATGTTCTTCCATATGTCTGGTACGGTCCTCCCTGCTATGACTGTTGGCTGGACTAACCATACTGTTATGTTTGTTGATGAGCATGCTGTAACAATTGCAGAGAAATTTGGTGAGGATGCTCTGCCTGTATTTTTTTTTGTTGCTTCCCCTTATTGACTGTTGCTATTGTCCCAGACCTCTTCTCAAATGCTCTGGTTGTCTTAGATTTTTCTGCCTTTTATTGAGAATCCATATATTTAACCTCCTCCTATAAACTGTTGGCTTTGCTTAACAGCTTCTTGAAGGACTTGATGATGAGTCCCTTGAGCATGAAAGCTACCAGGCCATGTATGCTCTTGAGTAAAATCTCAATTGCATGTTGTTCCTGTAGTTGAGGTTCATATTTCATGCTAAGGTTTCTCTACCTCAAGATATAATCTACTAGAGCCTTGTTGGGTATTTGCTTCTCCACTAAGAGATCTCCAACAAAAACATGATGTTGTGCTCGAACAAATCTCTTTACAAACATTTATTCCAATTTGGCGAACATCTTCACTGATCTGTTGAGTTACTCGACACACCAATCAAAAGTAATTCATGATATGCTGCTGACAAACCGTTGGAAGAGTAAGGCTTCATTGCCTACTGTGTTGACACAACTGGCTTGGAAGTGAGTTATATGTTGCCTGAGCTTTTGGTCCCATAAAATATCTTGAAGTTTGCTGACATAAGACCTTTGGGGTAGGGCACAACATCAAACTCCTCTAGGTAAGGTCTACCTCTCAAAATCAATGCACCACCCTTAGATTGGGCTAAGGCCTCCCGAACTTGTTGTTCAACCAATTGCTTAATATCCTTCTCAGGCATGGTGTATCGTGAGGAATCCTTCTTTTACAGCTCTTCTCCATTAGCAGAAGCAACTTCTCTTTGTTCATTGGTAATATGGATTATTTCAGGCTGATTAACTCTTGGAGAAGCTACATGTTGTGACTGGGATTACCCATTAACTGTAGCCATGGCGGCCATGGTGGCAACCATCTCATTAATTTGATTTTCCAATTGACTAATTTGTTCATCTTAAGAAAATAACCATGTGCAAATCATCTATGGCATTCCCTTCGATGAGAGGTTGGCCATTGCGTGCTGATGAAATAGCTCTAGTCTCGATGACATGAATATCCATGAAGTCTTCTTCTAGATAATCATTGAAATCAAAATTATCACCATCATCATTAATGGTTACACCATGTTCTCTAGCTAGCTCAAAAATCTCAGCTATAAGATTTTCGACTTTTCTTTCAATTATCGCTTCCTGAATTATCTTAAGATCTGGAGGATCTTCCTGAACATCCTTCACTTGGTCATCAAATTATGTGGAAATAGCTGCGATGATATTAGATACTCCGTACTTTTGCTTCATTCCACTATTCTGCCCTACGTGCTCATTAGATTGTATTGGTATGGAAAATTTGGGTACCCACACTTTCTTTCTCGACAATGATGTCTTGAGACAGGGTATCTCAATAGAGGCATCGACATGTTGGAGAGAAGTATGCTCCCTGCAGTGCGAATCAAACACAATACCGGGTAATTTTTTCATCTTTTCCCTCTTCGAGGCATTCTAATGGGTAACAATTAGTTGAATCCTTAGACTCAGACGTGACTTAACTGGTCGACGTCCTGCAAACCATGGAACGGCAGAGGTAACAAAATCTATAGTAGGAATGGTTGTATTAACTCGGCTTCTCAGACGAAATCTGATGGGAATACGAGTTGACAAAGTTTCACTAAATTGTGGGACTGTAGGGCAATTCTAACGTCCTTTAGAATTTCTTTCTTCATTTGAGGGGATACCGCACATCCCACTCATTTAAGCAGTTTGAATTTTGAACATCCGTCCTTAGTGGCCAATCTCTAAATATTGTGCAAATTTTAGTGACAGCCGTGGGCTTCCCCTTCTCCTCACTATGACCATGAAATGTTGGTAAAGTAGCGACAATTTCTCAAATACTTTCATATCCATTATTATTCATCAATGGGTGGAACCTATTCCCCCACAGAAGTGGAGAGTTCTTCTGTAATTCAGATTCCTCCTCGTGAGGAAACTCACCATCTAGTACCTTTTCTGAGGTTTAGGCCTTGGTTGCCCTCCGAGTTTTTTGGCTACGGTTCTTTCTCTGTGATCGAGTCAGTGGCACAGACTTTGAAGTCGATCCAATCTCAAATACTAACGATGAGACAGTGAATTCTTCAGTTTCATCTTCTACGATCATAATCTCCTTTCCTTTATCAGAAAATGGGATAAAGACTTGACAGGTGTTGGGGGAGCCGCAGTTTTTACCTTCATGCAAGAAGGGAATTCTTGGGGACAGTTCAGGTCAAATTCAGTAGAGGGATTCTGAGCTTCCGGAGCGGTGACTTTCATTATGACGAACGGGGCCTTTCCAAGAAGGATTTTAAGTTTGTCGAATCCAGTTTCAAACTTAACGGCGGGAGCGACATTGCTAGCATTACAGCTTGTTGGCAAATTGCAGGAAAAGGTGAGCGTTGGGAACACCATTGCAGCAGCTTCAAAAAAAAAAGTTCTGGGTTAGTTATTTGGCTAACACCTTGTAATTCTAGTGCTAACACTAAAAATTAACAAAGGTTGATCCGTAGACTAAGCAAATTTTGTTTTATTATATTTAGTTTGCAAAGGCTTTAAATTTAGTAAAAATAATTTGAAAGTAGAATGATTTACTTAATTAAATAGGAACAGTTAAAGAGCAAGCACAACACGACACTATTTGATTTAATTTGCAAAATAGCAAATCAGGCTTGAAGGGGAAAGTGAAGTTTAGGACCCTGAGCGGGACGGACTTCACAACACACAATGCCCAGGTGGAACTAGTCCACCAGCACACCTATTGGGGGTCCGACCCACACAAAGATTAAAAAAGTCCTTAATGAACTCCTGAACCTCCCTGTTCAAAGGCGATTGAACAGACGGTCCTGAAGTCCAAAAGAGTTTACCGTACTTACCCAAGAAAGAAATGAGTGAAGCATGATAATGGAAGAAAGGTAATTTTGTTCATGAGGGACATGAACACATTACCGATGTATGAAGATAATATTCCCTTATTAATATGAAGAGAGAAGCAGATCCCCAACGGAGTCGCCAGAAGTTGTCAGCACTAAAAAGTTGAGGAGTTGTTAACTTGTCAGCTGCTAGGATGGACATCCTAACACCCGTTTTAATTTAATTTAATACATATATAATTTAGAAAAAATATTATTTAAATTTTGTTAAAATACAAGACCAAACTGATCTCATATCCTTAGTATTTTAAATAAACGAGCTTAATACCGCAAATAGTTCATCTATCACGAGGGATAGACACATTACTTACTGATGAAGGCTCGATTAAATAAACTAAAGATTGTATGTCATCGTTTAACTCTGCGAAACCATTTTTATGTTGACCAACAAATTCCCCTATTTAATATGAAGAATTAAATAGAGTTTATATTAAGCTGGGTTCAAAACTGCTTCCTATAAGGGCAAGCCCCTATAGTTAATTACATCTTAAATAACCGGAGTCACCTAAGAAAACTCTCGATTAAAATCAGAGGAAATTATCTTCAAAGAAGTCAAAGGGTTAGGACTTTCTAACGAGATCGAACAAAGAGGTGTGAAAGGGGAACATCTTAAGTTTGGAAAATTTTATTGTGTAATCCAAAAGAGGAGAGACTAAAGGAAGTCATAGATCCAAAGGAGAACCATGATGACTTCCCAAGCTATCCTATGGTTTGGCTTCAATTTTGGAGATTAGAATTTATTGAATGTTTCTTTGTGCCAGTTTTATTAATTAAGGCTTATATTTGCATGAAACAATCACACAAATAGCCTGGAAGATGTGAGGATTTAGGTCAAAGCTGACGACAACCTCATTATCCTAAAGCAGGTTAGGGCTTAAATTATATAGCAAAGTCATACAAACACCTAAAAAAAGTTGAGGCTTTATGTTTACACATGCAAACAACATGGAATTCCTATGGATTTATTATTTAATTCTACATAATGGTTTAGTTGGTGAAGACATGTTTTGCTGTTGAAGATGACCGTGCTTCCCATGATGCTAGCTCCAAACTCCTCGTCATGGTGAGTTTAAGTTTTCTAATGTGTCAAGTCATTATGTCAAATCAAATGTCCCTTTGGTTATAGTTCTTTAAGTATTATGGGGCATATTAAAGTTGATTAGAGCGACAATGACTAGGATCGTAGGTTCCCTTATTCCGGAATCACTATTTTCTTTCGGATTCACTTAGTCCAAATGAATTTACTAAACTCAACTTATTGAGTTTCATACTTTCATTTAGACCCTGGGAAACCTCATTAGCAATCGTAGGTTACCTCATATGAGGGAATCCCTATCATCTAATATAAACATCTTAATTTAGTTGTAATTATTGTTTTGTGATGTTTGTGATTAAATTTTGAGTTGTCTTATATTTTGAACGTTATGGTGGATAATTTTATCTTGATTGATTTTAGTTTTGGTTTTGGTTTCAGTTTTATGGTTATCCTAAAGGTTTTAGTTTTCATGCAGGGTGACATCATTATTTAACATGCAAGTTTGTAAGCATAAAAGTACAGTGTAGAAAGTGTAAGAAAAGAAGGTATTGTAAAGTGTAAGAGCGTACATGTCAAATTTTCTCATTCCTCCACCTGAAACTTTAGTATCTTTGCAAGGCATATATATATAATGTTACATAAATTAAAACATGCTTATAATGGAAAGTAGAAAATACAAGTTTCAGGTGTGTCTACCAGATCTTATGTCATATTTTAGTGTCCAAATTTTAAGGATGATTCCATTAAGCAAATCATAATAAATTCAGGTGTCCTTCCAAATTTTCAAAGAATCATGAAGAAGTCTCAGATAATATCCTAGATATTTCATAATCTTTGGAATTATCTATAGTTCATTTTGGCCTTACAATGTTTATTATATAGTTCATCCAATTAAAACCCCTTATGCTCAATGAATTATGATGTTTTGATTATATCTTAAGTGGGTATTCATCACTTGATATCTCGCTTATGAATTATATGGGTAGACGCCCTTGGGGGTAACTTAACTTAATTAAGGAATTTAGCTACTTTGATTTTAAAGAATGAGCTTGTAGTGTTTTGAAATGTTTTAAGTTAAACATAAATTATTTTCTAAACCTCATTAAACAAAATTTGGATTAAGCTTAGTTCACTACTAAGCTCTTTAAGATATAATGGGCATATTTGTAATTTAAAAAAAAAAGATTTTTTTAATATTTATATTCTTAATCATTATCATGACTTATAAATCATTTTAAAACTATTAATTGGGAGCTTCAAATCATTGAGTTATGATCTTCCAAAATCAAACCCCTCACCTTAATATCTCCTTATTTAAATACTTTTTTAAATTTCATTAATTTTAACAAATTACAAATTTATCCTTTGTAAGACCAAAATGGAATTGGTTTCTACCATTTACCCCTCATATATTCCAATCATCAAAACATATCAATTAAGATCCTTTGTTGCCCATTTAGTCCTTTGGTTAAGCCTAAATAGTAATTAAGCCTTAAATTCCAAAATTACCCTTTTGCCCCTAAGGCCTTAATACCCTATAATTCAATAAATTAGACTCAAATGACTTTAAGATTTTATATTACCTCATTCATGGGTTAATTAAAACATCTGAGGAGAAAATGTGATTTTTCTGAATTTATTTAATTTTATAATTATTTATAATGCAAAAATAGGGATTTTAAATGAAAATTTAATAACTTAATAAAAATTAAATTTCTATCCTTAAGAAAATTACTGGGGGTTCACTTAAAAAAGAGGACCACTTGGACCAATTTTCCTGATTTTTAAAGGTTTAATATAATTATTCGAATTATTTGTTTGTTTTGAGCATTAATTAAATATAAAAAATATTTACATGGAAAATTAATTTTTATATTTTTATTAAATATTTTTTAGTACAAGGAACCCAAAGAAACAAATTTCATATTTTTTGGCTTATATTTTAATTATTGGAATTATTTTAGTGATAAATCAAAGAAAATTCATTTTTAAGACTTTAAAATTAATATTTTGACTTAGAAAATTAGGAAAAAATTATTTTAGTTGGTCCCAAGTGATCAGGAAGCCAAATTTGATATTTTAGTATATTTTTACCATTTTGCAATTTTTATGATTTTTAATTAATTCTTAATTATTTAAATGCTAAAAAATTGCTTAAAAATGAAGAATTTATTTTAATTCAAATTTTATTTTTCTTAGGTTCCTTTGGTCATAAGGAGCTCCCAAAACTAATTTTGTAATTTTTTAAAGTTGTATTTTAATTATTTAAATTATTTTAATGCCAAACATGTGATTTCACTTAATTAATCCATTTGAATGGTCAAATTAACTCCAATTGACTTGAGATTTATATGGGGAGCTCCTCTAACAATAAATTACAGTATGTAATAGTTTTTATGACATTTATATTTATAATTATTCCAAATTATTTTTTTTCATTTTTTGGGTTGGTGATAATTAAGTTTATTTTCAATGAGTTGATTCATGTTTATATTTTTCCTAGGATCCTCTAACCATTGTGAACCTACCAAAATTAATTTTATGTTTTTTTATGAGTATTTTAATTATTATATTTTTTATGCTAAAATAGGGACCATTAACTTGAAAACTAGATATCTCTAGTTAGAGATACCCCCTGACCTTGGAAAAATCAGAGGAGATGCCTACAATAGAGACATCAAAGGCCCCATGGTCCCATGCCACGGTGAAATGTCTGTACAAATGGAGAATCAAACCAAGAAAAACATCATTTAATTAATTAAAAATAAAATATGCATCAAATGAACATGAAAATATTTCTACATTGTTCTCCTCTATTCACTAAGTAATAGGGTATTTTTATTTTATTTTTGTGATTTTTATACACAAAGTTATGGATTTTTGAAGTTCTGGTTATTTATTTAAATAGAAAAATCCCTATTTTTCTACTTAAGTGACGCGACACCACCTCAACCTACAACGGCTCCAAAACTCCATGAAGCGAGCTCCATTTGATGCCACCGTCCATGCGTCTGCCCCGTCATCCCACGATTCCACTCCATCTCCTCATCTGGCACAACCAGAGCCTTCCATTCGATAAACGCATAATCTAACGGCCACGGGTCATCGTCCCCAAAGCCTCTAGCTCGAGAATCATCCAACTTCATACTCTAATATCTCTCTCGATACTTAACCAAATCAAGTGAGGTTTGTTCCCATCGACTCGTCTTGATGAGACGCGCACGTCATATGGTTAATCAAACCTTAAATCAACTCTATGCTCATGGAGAATTAAACAAAGCTCCTTTTACGATTAGTGTTCAATACCTTTATCCAAGAGGGGAAGCCTTGATTGGATGCTTGTGGAAGCTTTCTGGGGGTCCAAAGAGCCTAGCGATTGAGCCTCGAGCAGTGGTGAATTGCCTAGATCCAATTTTGACCAAGGTCGATTTGGGGTGTTGATCAAAGTCCACCTTAGGGGGCTCTAGTGATGGGGCTTTTATGGTGGATCTTCCTCTCTCACTGTGGGGATGGTGTGGGTGCAATTAATTTGAATTTAGTTGAGGATTTGAGGATGTCCTATTTCGACCTAGGGATTGAGCTCCAAAATTAAGCTCGAGCAGTGTATTTAAGTGGCTAAGGATGGTTGGATTGAACTCAAGAGGTCTTGAGGAAGCTCTTGAAGTAATTTGATAGAGTCTCCCCAAGAAATTTCAAGCTCTCTTTGTTTGGCTATGGAGGGGGGTTTAAATAGATGGGGAATGAGAGGCCACCAGGGGCAATTGATGGGTGCTTTAGGTTGTTTATGTGGATGCCAGCAAGGTGAAAAAATCCAATTGGGATGAGTCAGCTTGGATGGTTTTAATTTTGAGTTTTAGCCATGGGGGAGCACTTTGGGGTGACTTTTGTGGCAGCTTAGGTGGCCGACAGACCAGGCTCAGGTCACCATCTCACTCAGGGAGGTCAGGGCTTGAGTTTGGTGAAGTCAATTGGGTTGGCCATGTGTAAAGGATTTGAATTAAAATAGGACATGGGAAAGGCCATTTTGTGTCAATTTCAGTCAAATCATGGTTTTGGGTTGGGTTCACCCCTCAAGGAAGGCTTGGGTGCTGAGGAGAATCAGATGGCTCAGCTGAAATGGCGTGAAGAGGTCTCCATCTAAAGGATTTGGGTTAATCATGGGTTTAAGTGTGTCATTAAAAGGTTAAGAAAATCTTTAGGGGACTTGAAAGTGTCTTGGCCTCTTGCCACTAATAGTATGGTGATGTGGCACGGCTCTCATGGCTCACCTAAGGCTTGGGAGTGGCTTCTTGGCTTGTCCTTGGCTTGGTCAACTTTCATGAGGAGGGATTTTTGAATTTATGAAATATTTTGGTGAATTTTGGCATGATGCTCGATTTAGAATGATTTGATTTTGAATTTAGGACTTTAGGAATGATTTTAATCAAATAGATGATGAAGAGAAAGAATTGTCATGTGGGCTTTGGATTTGGGCTTTTGAAATTAAATGTGGAGGGCTTGGGCTTTTGAATTTGAATTTAATTTTGGGCTAAAATTTTGGGCTAATTGAATGTTGATTTTGGTGTAGGAGTAATTCATGAAGGTTTTGGAAGAGTTTCAAGTGATTTTGAATTGAATTAGGGGCTAATTTAGTGGATTTAGGCATATGGTCAAAATTGGGGCTTTTTGATTTGGGTAAAATTGGGCTTGAAATTGGGTCATATTGAGCTTAAATTTTGTTTTGATTAGGATTGGTGATGCTAAATTTCGATTTAGAATTGAAATTGGGCAAGATTGAGATCAATTGGACTAAAATTGGTGTTAATTTGGGGACATTTGGGCCTTTAAGGGCAAATTGGGGCCTTTGGTCAAATTGGATTAATTCAAACAAATTGGGTCAAATTCATGATAAAAAATTCAAATTGGGAATATTTGGGATGATTTTAAAATTTTTTTGGGAATTTTTAGGTCATGAGGGGCATTTTGGTAGTTTTGGCAATTTTTGGGGGTATTTTGGGAATTTAGTAATTTTTTTGAATTTTGGTCAATTTAGGTAGTGGTGGGGGTTTGAGATGATTTTTGGACAAAGTTGAGTATTTTGAGATATTTGGAAAAGATTGGGGTTGTAGGGGTATTTTGGTAATTTTGTGATTTTGGACCAAAATGGGCCAATAAGTCAGGAAGCCATACCAAATCAATAGGAGCCTTGTGAGGACTCATTTTAGATCCTCAATATGTTGGCTCTAACCCTCTTAGCCAATGAATAGGGGTATAGGGTCATTCATATGAGCTTTCCAAAAGGAGTCAGGAGACCAACTTAAGGGGTCATAGAGTTTGGGGTAAGTGAAAAAGTGTGGTGTGTGCAAGTTAGCCCCACCAGAACCAGATCACCTAGGGTTAGTCCTAAGGTTTGACCATCATATAAGGGACTCCCCTTAAGCTCCTCCATATTGACCCCACCTACTATGTTCTAGAGGTTAGGACCAACATATGGAACTTCAAGTTGAGTAAAGAAGTATTTAGAATTACTAATGGTGAGGGTTCCTTTTTTAGTCTTCTAGGAATAGTCAATTAAGAAAGTCCAAGGGCTAGACCCTAGGCTACTAAAGAGGAAAAAGCTAGAGCTCAACCAAAAATGAGGTCAAAAAAATTTATCACTACCTTGGTTGTTCCAATTTCTCATTATCTCAATTGATTCTCCATATTTCTAATAGCAGCACTTTAGCTTTGTAAATGATTACCCATTTGCAACACCTGTTCTTCCATAGACAACTTATTTTTCTTAACTTGTTGATTAAATCCAGGAGGATGAGTAGGTCTGAAGTTAGCACTACCCTAGTTATTTCAATTTGAATATGAGTTATTGGGTATGTTGATAACATTTATAGTTTCTAATGAATTATGAGAATCAATCATTTATCATAATGAATTTTCTTCAACCATTTGGGGTGTTGGAGAAAAATGCATTCCAATTTGGTCTATCTTCTTAAATAATGCAGCAACTTGACATGCAATCATTGAAATAACATCATTATCATTAAGTTTGGCTACTCTCTTAGGATTTACCCTATCAGAAGGCCATTAAAAATTATTTGTAGTCATTTCTTCATTTAATGAATAAGCTTCATCAAAGGATAGACATTAATGAACCTCTAGCAACAACATTTATAATATATCTAAGGGATCCTACTAACCCATTATAAAAATTTTGAATGATTAACCAGTCTGGCAAAGCATGATGTGGACACTTTCTAAGGAGTTCCTTAAATATTTCCCAAGCTTCATATATAGATTCTCCTTCATACTGAGTAAAATAAGTAATATCATTTTTTATCTTCACGATTTTTTAAGGTGGAAAATACTTAGCCAAAATTTTTTGAGTTAAATCTCCCCAAGTTTTATTAAATTCAGGTGCTAATGAATTTAATCACATCTTAGTTTTATCCCTTAATGAAAAAGGAAAAGTCAAAGTCTGACGATATCATTTGATACGCAACATATTTAAATGTAGCATACAATTCTAAAAACTAGCTAAATGTAAATTAGGATCCTCTGATTGTGTTCCTCCAAACTGATTATTTTATATCATTTGTATAATTAAATGTTTAAGTTCAAATGAGTTATCCTCTACAACAGAAGTTTGAATGCTTAAATAAATTTCATCTACTATAGGCTTCGCATAATCCCTTAATGATTTTTGAAAATATGATGTTCATTTTCAACAGTTTAAATTTCAATATTGTTTTGTGATGTGTTTTCCATTTCTTGAGAATTATGAAGTCTTCCTTGTTTTCAAATTTTTCTAATAGTTGATCCTAATTTAGAATTGTAAGGCACCAAATTTTTAAATCTAGAACTACGCATAAATGATGCAGAAATTAAAATAGCACACCAAATATAAAAATATTTTTTGAGTTTTGAATTTTGAATTTTTTTCTTTTGTTTTTTTCAGTTTTCAATTTTTTTCAAAAGTTTTTAATTTTCAAAACTGTAACAAATAAAATTTTAAGTTAAAAAAGTTTCATCGCACTCCCCCGACAACGATGCCAAAAATTTGGCCCAACCTGCACTTACTCGTATTTTTATTCTTCTTAATTATTCTAGAAAATATATCTCAATTTATATCTAGCAGCAAGTGTAAACACTTGCAATGATTTATGAATTATATTAGAAATTTTCACAGTGTGGGTACTGCACAAGTATAAATATCGTTTCAAGTAATATAGGATTTTCTTTAAAAACCTTAGTATCGATCTCACGACGAATGCACTAACTCTTCAAGTCAACTTACAAAAATTCTATTTAATTTGAAAATTAAAAAGATAAAAGATTTAAAATGATATGCTTACCAAAAATTACTACTAAAAGAGCTAAAAAAGTAACAACTAAATGTAAAAGCTTAACAAAATAGAACTACGAGTTTGGATATTATGAAAAATCTTTCCCCTTGCAAAGAGATTTTAATCTATGTAGGATTCAAATGATTTAAGATAAAATTGATGTATTGTGACAAATAGAAGCATATATTATTCCTTACCCCCTCGTGGTGCTTGCAAAAAACATTAGCTAACTTAATGTCGATTCCTTAACATCTCAACTCCACATCAGTACTATCTAGCCTCTCACCTCTATATGTCCCTAGCCCATGTCATCCTAATGAATGAATTCCAGCATCAGAGTACTAAACCTTAAGTCAAACTGATAAGAATCCATTCTATCACTCTAGATTTAGCCAATTCTATGCCCATCAAAACTTATCTCCCTATTTATTTGCACTCTCCCTTAGGTGATCGTAATGGCTCTGCCTAGAATGAAGTGTGGTATCCACTAGCTGGTTGAAATCATAGCCCTCCCAGGTCATTATGTTTCTCAATAGATTTAACCTCAAAAGTGTCCAGTTAATGAAGATTCGGTGAAAATACCATCACAATTTTTAAGAGTAAAGAGAAATCTTTAAATCATTCTCATCCTACAAGATTAAGTCTCATATGTAAGAAGAAAGAAAGGAAAATACTTAGAATTCATGAAGAATAAAAAAAATCACTCTCATGGTTAATTCTTCTTTTTGTACATCTATTACTGCATGTCCAGTAGCTAGGAAAGGTCTCCCTAGAATAATAGGAATTCTTTTATCTTCTTCCATATCCAACACATTTAAATCAATAGGGAAGATAAATTTATCCACTTTAACCAACACTTTTAGGATATGTAATAGATCGATCAACTAACTGTAGGGTTAGAGTAGTGGGAGAAATTTCTCCTAAACCAAATCTTCTAAATATAGATAATGAAATGAGATTAATGCTTGATCCCAAATCACTTAAAGCATTTCTACAAAAATTTTCTCCAATTGCACAGGGTATGGTAAAATTACTAGGATCTTTAAGCTTTTAAAAAAACCTTTTCTGAATTATTACACTACACTCTTCACTAAGTACAATAGTCTCATAATCTTCAAACTTCCTTTTTTATTTAAAATTTCTTTTAAAAAATTAGCATAACGTGCATTTATTCCAAAGCTTCCACAAAAAGAATATTAATTGTAAGTTTTTTAAATATCTTAAAAAATCTTGAAAATTGTTGATCAAGTTTATGCTGTCTAAGTTTCTGAGGAAAAGAGATGGCAATCTTTCTAAATTATTCTTAGTTGGAGAAACAGTTGTTTCCATTTTCATAGGAATACTTTCTTTAGGTTTTTCAATTTATGTATATTCTCTCTCAACTTCAATTTCTTTTTGAACAACAACACTCAATTCTTTTCCTCTTCTTAGTTAGACAACTTTAACTTGTTGTAGTTCTTTACTTTTATCTTTAGGATTGAACTCAACATTCTTAGGAAGTGTTCCTTAAAGTCTATTACTAAGGGCATTAGGAATTTGTCCCAGTTTATTCTCTATATTTTGAATAGCGGCACTTTGATTTTTGTATTTGAATACCCATTTGTAACACTACTACTTCTATAGACAGCTTTTTCTCTTTAACTTGTTAATTACTGCTAAATCCAGGAGGATAAGTAGGTCTAAAGTTAGTATTACCCTGATGGTTCCAGTTTCTCAATGGGTTTACTTGATTGTTTCCCCATTGTTGACTTCCACCACCAAAATTATTATTTCAGTTAAAATTTGGATGGTTTTTTCATCCTGGGTTGTAATAATTGGAATATGGGTTATTGGGTATTTTAATAGCATTTATAGTTTCCATAGAAGTTTGAGAATCAATCATTTGTGATAACGAATTTTCTTCAATCAAATGAGGTGTTTTAGAAAAATTCATTCCAATTTGGTCTATTTTCCTAGATAATGCAGCAACATGAGAAACAACCACTGAAATAACATTGTTATCATGAATATTGGCTACTTTCTTAGAATTTGCCTTTTCATTAGGGCATTGAAAATTATTTGTAACCATTTCTTCAATTAAAGCATAGGCTTCATCAAATGATTTAGACATTAATGAACCACCACCACCAGCATCTATGATAAACCTAAGGGATCTTACTAATTTAATTTAAAATTATTGAATGATTAAGCAGTCTTGTAAAGCATGATGTGAACACTTTCTGAGTTCCTTAAATCTTTCCCAAGCTTCATAAATTGTCACCCTAGAAACTTCAATTTTACGACCATTAAAACTTATCTCTCTATCTATTTGCGCTCCCCCTTAGGTGATCACAATGGCTCTGGCTAGAATGAAGTGTGGCACTCACTAGTTGGGTGAAATTATAGCCCTCTTGGTCTTTATGTTTATCAACAAAGTTTATCTTACAAGTGGTCAATTTGTAAAGTCAATGAAAAAATGGTGAAAATGTCATCAAAATTTTTTAAAGTAAAAATAAATCTTTAAATCATTCTCATCCCACAAGATTAATTCCCAAATGCAAGAAGAAAGAAAGGGAACTACTCACATTTATGGATAATAAACAAAACATATAATTTGTATTGAAATTCAAGTCTCAGAAATAAAAACTTAAACACAAATACAAAGTATAATATGTCTTCTCCCCAACACAAATTTTACACTCCTAAAAGATTTCTTCAAACTCTTACTCTTACAAACACAAAACACACTTAAACAAAAAAGTAGAACTACCTAATGCCTTCAAATGCTGCTTAAAAGTTTTCTTTTTTGTCCCATTTTCATCCTTTTAACAGATCTCTGAAAATAACCAAGGGTTGCTTCAAACACCCCTTAAAAATTTAGCCAAATTCATTGAATCTTCTAGAAGGGTAGTTATTGGCACTATAGCACCCATTACGTTTGTCTGTGCACTATAGCACCAGGAGACGACACTGTAGTGCCATATAAAGTGCACAATTTTTGCTCATTTTTACCTCATTTTCTCTAAATGTCCATTTTATGTACCTGAAACCAAAAACATATAAAATACATTTCCTTAAAGTGCAATATTACTAAAAACATGTGTAAAATGATAATAAAATAAGCACAAAAAACATGTAATTTTAAGGTGGATCACTGGCCATCTACTTTGTCATTTTAGCATTTTCTTCTTGATGGATAGAAATCCACTCGAGTGCTATCTCCAACTCTACCTTAGTACGCTCTCACCTACCCTTTGCCTCAAATGCTTGATTTGCTGATGTCGCCATGGACATCTTGAATTCCTTCACTTTTGCCTCCACCTTCAGGGGCTTGTCCCTCATGCTTAGATAAAAAAAAATTAAGTGATTTATAATGGCATAACCGGGTAGTTGAATAAGTTAATCAAATGACATATTTCCACGGGTTGGAGTTTACACAAATGCTTCTCAAGATCTATAGACTAAAGAATGTCTATAATGTTTGTGGCGTATTCAACTCTCTATGGGGTCAGAGGAAACTAGTCCCATTTGGACTACAGTGATCTTTGCCCCCTTTCTTTTCTTAGGAGGATAGAGAATAAAAGTGTTAGAATATGTAGTCAGAGCCTTTCCTTTCCAATGATGTTATGCCTCCTCGTTTAGGTCGGGCTTCTTTTCTCTTGAGCATGCTTCCAAACTCACCACCTTGACTGGATTAGCTGGTCTTGCTAAGTATTATGGAGAAGGTTGGCTGGCTTCTTGTCTTTCAAATAGAGCAATGTGTCCTAAGGTTGACTGTCGGAAAGCTTGCTATGTTGATGGGCGTTTAGAGGACTTCTAAGCCCTTGATCCAAATATAGAAGGTGTCAACTCATCTCGGTGGTAGTCCCCCGAATCTCCTAAGTTCATAAAGGAAGGTTTCCATTAGATCAATATAAATTCTCTAGTGACTTTTTTTAAACAAAAATTGAAGTTTTGGAGGTAGAGTGCATTAATTTTGAATATGAGGTTGTTACACCTATAGGGTCACCCACTTCCTCTTCCTCAACCTCTCCTCAAAAGCATCACTTCTCTTCTTCTTCCTCACCTTTTTATTTAAAAGCTGTGCAACCTTATCAAATTGCCTCTTTTCCTCTATCTCGGTGGAGGAATCCCACATCCCAGGAGTCATAGAACCTTACTTGGAATGGTTTAACACCCACTTAATGATCACCTGTTTAGTATACTGAATCACCAACATATTTTTCCCTAGGATGATTGACTCAAGTGTCTTGAGTCAAGATGGAAGCCCTTTCCTCTTTTTTTATGGACCTCTGGTTAGCCTAGTAGCGATTCCTCAATTTTCACTGAACCACTAAAGAAATCAAAGCTTCAAAAATTTTTTAATGTTCGCAAAGTCTACTGGATGGAACTTGTGGGTTTTGCCAAAAACAACATACCCACCTGATTCTACCCTGAATGATAACAAGTAGAAGAACAACTCCCAATACTATGGGATCTCCATCCGACATAAGTCATCACTCCTGTAATTGAATTTGGCTTAATTTAGGAAAGGATAACTCCATAGTGGTTCAATATTGACTAGATCTTTAAATAGAAAGATAGTCAAAGTCATCATCAGAATAGGTCCTGATAGAAAATCAGGTCATCACCCAAGTAATTAGCTACCCTTACGTTGGCTCAACCCACTAAACAATGATACTTGTGTCATACACACAAGTGAAATATAATAACTCCACATCGAATAATGTCAAGGCTGATTGCTCGGTCGCCCTCACCGAATAGAGCTATTGGGGAGAATATTTGGATTTCATAGAGCTTTGCAAGAGACTTGCTAAAAGGAAGGTGAAGTGAAAAATGAAATACGCAACTCCATTTTTTTGTTTAATCCTGGGTATATAGGGTATCTAGAAAATTTGAAACATCTTTAATCTATATCTCCAACTTAAAAAATCAACATTAAATAGAGAAGAAAAATCAAGAATAAATGATGATGAAAATTTTAAAAATTTGACAAAAAAGTTAAAATTTTATTTCTGATAAAAAGTACATTACAGAAGGATCATCAGCCACATTGCGCAACACCAAATCCCGACTCACGAGACTCAAATATAACACACCCCCAACCTTAATTTTTGTTGCACCCTCTTCTTTCACTCAAACTGGGGAAATCAAGTTGGTTTCTACCTCGATTTGAAGGGTCACCATATCTTTGTAAATGACTGCTAGCTCCTCTTTAGATCAAATTTAGCAGTCTTCCTCTGGAGGTCGTTTGCCTAAGCAAAGGACTCCATCATTTTGTTCATATAGTGGGCTAACGACTCATGGGAACCACACCATCCGTTGGTCTCCCTCTCAACATTTATCGGTGTTGGTAAATGGCCATAAGTACTTTCACTCGGAATCGGAGTAGAAGGTCCTACGACCACTTGAGGAAAGGAATGGCCGACTTCTATGAGCAGGGAATTGATGATTTGCAAGACTTCACCACAAAAACAATTAGATGTCAACATAATAAGGGATGAACTAGCCATTTAAGAAGTTAATTTTATTTACTAATTAATCTCTCCATCTTTGATGTACAGAGACTCTTGCAAGTTAGAGTTATGATGCTCGAGTGGTTGGCTTTGACAAACTTAGGTGGTAGAACAACACCCTTGTGCGATGAGAACTGTGTTGGTACAACTGCCTTCAACTTTTGCTATGCATACGGTTGAGCTAACAACTAGCAGATTGAATCAGGGGCCAGGATCGGTGCATCAGTGATGCAAACAACCATCCCACTCCTCACCCCAAGTAGTGACAATGAGTTAGATGACTCAGCTATCTCTTCCACTCCTTACTTCCTCATCACTGCTTGCTTGATCAAGTTGGTCTCTTCTGACTAAATCCCTTATGCTGGCCTCTTCACACCAGTCGACCATCCTTCACCTTCAAACCTCTTTTCTTCTTGTTGGCTTTCCTCCACAGACTTCTTCTTGGGAGCCAATTGAGTGCTCTCAACTTTTTTTTTCTTGCTCGTGTAAGGGTGGATTTTATCAATCGAAAGCGCAAATTCCCTCAACATAGACTCCTCATTTGTTGATTTTTATTGCTCACCATCACTATCCTTTGTTAAAATGGATTGAAGGTTAGAAAATTTAGTAATGATGAAGGAAAAGTGCTGAGCATACCCTATTGATAGATAATACCAACAAAAAAATCTAGAGAGTACAATTATTAGAATTACTTATTACATAATTCATAAATAAATTGCTTTATTTAATTATTTTATTATTATTGCAGCTGTCACTTTTAAATAAATAAGAGAATCGCGAAACCAAATATGTACATTGAAAATATGACAGCACAATTATCGAGAAGATCTAACATATATTGTTAATGAAGTACCAAAAGACTGCTTCAAAAAGTAAAAAGACAGAAGCGCCACACGTCATTTCATTAAATTGGAATCATAAGCCGACCGAAGGAAAGTACAGCTGAGTGAAGGCACATTATGCACCTGATCTTAGAGAAAATCATGTGTAATCAAATCCCTCAACCGATTCTAGGATCATTCACTAATTGAACCAAGGATCGCTCCATTGAACATCTTTCCAACTTTCCATTAAATCTCTGTCTAAGGGAGAGCTGCCCATCAGATTATGGTGATGCATCCACTACTTGATGGTGTAAGTTCATCTTAATGATAAGAAGGTCTCTACAGGGATTTAATTCTAGAAGGTCGACCGGAGAATTTACGGTCGACTGAAGATCGTTCAACCTTGACCAAAACCTTACAATTGACTGAATGATTATAAGATGACCGAATGCTAACATCAATGGATCACTAATACCCCACTTCAAATTGCTATGAATATGAAATTGTGCCGACGATGATTACGAATATTAAAGGATCCTGGAATCAGATATAAACATGTAAAGATGTAATGGTGTATTAATTACTTGTAATGTTCCTATTAAAATAGAGACAAATGTGTAACTTATCGGACACCTCCTATGATCTATAAATATGACTAGAGGCATTTTGAGGAAACTTGTGTTATTAGCATTCCACTTTTATTCATCTCTCTGTTCCTCTCATCCGTTCAACGCTCTGTTCCTTTGATGTCATCCACATGACATTTTTGGATTCAACAAAAGTAACTTTACAAAAATAAAGTGATATTGAACATAAAAACGAGACACATGACATATTTTTGAACACAATCTAAGGTTCAGGTTATAAACTTTGTTAATGACTTTAAATCATTAACATGGACAACTAAATTCAATGTTAATTCATTTTTTTAGCACTTTCTTCACTTTCCATCTTCAAGGTCATATTCTTTTTGTCTTTTCGGCATTCTG
>NEWO01000812.1:191240-245501 GCA_003013225.1 Phalaenopsis aphrodite
TATAGCCTAACCAGAAACTTATTTTGGTGATGAAGTTCATATCAATCAAACCCTTTTTATCCATGCATGTATATTACCATAAGATGAATCAACATGAGGTACACAAGGCAAGATGAATAGTTTGTTGGCTAGTTTAGAATGAAGGATGCTATTCCCAGAATCTGAATGAAATACATGGAAGAAAAATTGTATTAGTGGAATTAATATCTCAATTTAAGGAATTAATGTAACTTTTATGCTATGTTTATATATTTCTGCAGAATATTTCATCTTTAGTGTGATGTTTGGATGCTCGAAACTAAGATAGAAAAAAATGAAGAGATAAAATAGTCGAACAGGTGAAATCCTACATTTCTAATTTTGGCAAAACATCTTCTCTCTGTACTATGGTGTTTTACTGATTTATACGCTTACATGTATAAACCATTTTAAATCTTCTAATGTATGTTTTTTAGTATTTCTGACCATCCAATGGAATTATGCATTTTATGTAAGTCCTTTAAAAAACTGGATGTTTTAAGCTTTTCAGTAGAATGTCAATATGGAAGTAGCACATGCTCAACTCTACTTTGTTAGTACTGTGCTTTCTGGGGCTATTTTTGAAGGACAAAAAATTGATTAGGAGAACATATGTTGTCTTTGAAGCAATTCATTTTGGGCATCATATGTCAGCCCTACAAACCCAAACCATGCCCCAAACAGATTAAAATTAGAAAAGAGAAAGGAAGGAACTCAAATTTTTATTTCTCATATAAAGACTGTGCCTCATTATATTTTTGTACCTTCTTATGTTTCGGTTCTAACTACTGTCATAGTAAATGGCAGAAGTGTCGAAATCTGAAGGGAGAGTTGCTCAAACAACAAATGTGATTATTGGAGGTACAGTTAAGGATGATGCTACAAATGAATGGCTTGCTTTAGATCAGAAGGTATGTTCTTATTACATCTTTTGAAAGCTTCAACTTGATGTGATTTGCTTGCTCAAATTGCCTTATTTGCCTAGGCTTCTTTTCCTTGCATTTGGATGCTTTTGCTTAACCCAAATTATTTATATATCACAAATAGAATTTTCAGTTTTGGCCATTTTTTGACTACTAGCTCTTTATAAAAGCATTTAATTTTGAGGTTGAGGTCAAATTTTTTTACTGCATTAAAGTACCTGTACATGCTGGATGCATTGCTGTTCATGTCATGCCATTCGTGCACTCCTTTAGTTGAACTCTAGTTCTTGCCATGCAACATCAAAATACAGAATTCTTTTGTTTATGACAATTAACATCCGTATCAAAATGCATGAATACCTGGCCGACTGCTAGTTTGATATTCCATCATTAAGTTGGCTTTCTTTGACTTTAACATTTCCAGGCTGTTTCTTCATTAATTTGTGTTCTAGAGTGTAGCAGGTAAAGAATGTTAGTGTTTTTTGACTAATTGCATGGCTTGCTCAGCTTGTTTAGCTTGCCTCAAATTGAGATGTCATAAATCACCCTTACCCGGATATGTGTAGTGGTTTCAAACATGTTTGGAGTCATTTTTTTATTAGGACATTTTTTATTTTGTCATTTTGACAGTTTGTAGAGGATTGAAGGCTTAAAATCCTGCAATGCATCACTTTACAAGCAATTTTCATTGCTCATATACAATACGCTGAACTTTTTCATGAGTCTCTTCAATACTCTCAATATTTCCATGCGCTACTTTACTAAGACCTAAATCTAACACCAAAGCTTTTTTGACTGATGTTTATGATATGAACACCACTGGTGGCAAGGACCCTAGGCAAGGAGCATCATCAAGGCTGCATCGTGAACATTGACTTCAAAGATGACTAATGGATTACTTCATTGATGAAGGCTCGTGATGAGTGAACATTAGGTGAAATAATCTGCAAGTGTCTTTACTTAGTTTCTAGTTTGTAATTACAAGGACTTGACCTATTTTGTTGGTTTAGTTGATAAAGGTTGTGTGGTCTTTTGGGCTTTTGTCATCATGTAATAGTAATAATGATTATATCACGACCTGACCTAAGACTTGAAATTAATCAAAACTGGTATAGACAGTCAAACAGTGAAAATCAAATTTTTTTATACATTTTCTATAACTAACATTTAAGAAATGAAAAAACCACTACAGTAAGAAAACTAAAGCAATTATAAATTTACCTCAGGTTAGTTTGCCCACGTCATCTATAATTTTTTAATCTTCTATTGCTCTTCATTTAATCAATTAATTAAACCTAAAAAATTTGTTTAAAGCCACTGTGAGCTAACTATCGGAACAAATACTCATACTTCTAAATTATAGTAATAATTTGGGACAAAAATATACATGCTAGTTAAAATTTATATAAATTAATCTAAGAGCATTTGAAAGTTTGTACTATTTAATATGATCATTCAGAATGATTCTAAACATTCATTGTTTTACATCATTTACATATTGATATTTTTTTAATCTATATACAATTGTTATAGGAGTGTCATCTAAAATTTGCCAATGAAGGTACATCGATATCAATATCTTGTTTTATTTACGTACAAGAATACGTTAGCGTTTTCTCACTAGTTTCATAAAATTGTGAACTCCATGATGGTTAAACATGCATATATAAACAATCTATATAGCCCATATCATTCATGTTCTCATCTCATTTAATTCAGTATACTATATATATAACAATAGCTACAAATATTTGACATTCTTGGCAATGCGACAAATAAAGAAAAGAACATATCAATCAGAATAAAACTTGTACAAGTATCACTAACGACTAATGCAAAATGGTTGACAAGAAACAAAATATTTCTATAGAATAAAAGTACGAGTATTCACTTTGATTTCACTTTAAGAAATGACTTCCTTCAAAATCCTTAACTTTCTTTCTGCGGTTTCACTTTTCTCGCATGGTTATTTTTCATAATATTTTAACATTAATATGTAGAAAATTTTTAATTAAATTGGCTATAAATGAGTACCAAAATAAACATTAATCTTACCTCCTCATTCTTCTTCTTTTGCTCGATCCGATCTACATTTTATTGGCCCTTTAATCCAATTTCTTGGCACTGAATTGAATTCATAAAGTTTAATTTACTTTAATAACATTTTGATTAAAAATAATTTATCTAATTAAAGTATAAAATTAAATCCATAAAATCTTACCTTAACATTCGTTCTATGACTTGATTTGATTCTTTGCACACAAGGTTTAAATCCTGATTTTATTAGACCTACTATTTTTATTTTAACACACACACATATATTATATTCATTAATAAAAATATGCACCTCCAGCATACACGAGCCACTCAGTTCGTTTCTGCTTCGTCTTTTTCACGCAGGACAAAACACAAGGAAGCCTTGTCTTCTCCTTTATCTTCCCCTTTCCTTCACTCAATTGGGGACGAGTGGCATCGACCTCACACTTACTAGGGCTTCCTCCTCTCTTCTTCTTTTACTTGATGCTTCTCTTCCTTCACCCAGAACAATCTCTCCCTCCTTCCTCTTCGCGTAAACTAGACATTGACAATACTCAAAAAGCTCACCTTCTCACTAAAATGCTAGGGTTTAGCAGCCTCTCGCACCTCTTCCTCTTCAAGCTAGAGCCCTCATCGATGATTTTTGAAAATGGCATCGAATCTCCAGTCAGAGAACCACATGACTTCTCCTTCTTCCTTCTCCTTCTCCCTCTCTCAATCTCTGAATCTCATTCTTCCTTCCTCTTTTCTATTTATCTCTCTCACTTGTTCTTTAATTCCTTCTCTCTGGTTTGAATAAAATGTTCCTTACCTAAGAAGAACCCAATCCAGACGACGATCGGTTTGAATCATCACAGATAAAAAAAAAAAAAAAAACATTTTCTTTTATTTATTTTTATTTTATTTTATATTATAATTATTATTACTATACTTTTAATTGGTTATTACATATTAGGAGCAATAAAATTATGGGATGCTAGTCTGGTAGCCATAGTGAAAAATTTAAAATTTTCTTTTCTTTGAACCTTACTTTGTTATCTATTTTCTTTGCATTAAAACTCATCTTAATCCCTCTCTTGGCTTTTATTGCCATGAACGGATGACATTATTATTTTGTTTTGTTTATTACAAATATAATTTTTAGCTGAGCTCCTTTTATCGTGTATTTTTTGTGCAAGTCTGAGTGTTAAGTGTTAACCAAGCATGTACATAGTGAAGAGTAAAATTTCAAACATTAGACATGCATAAAAAAGAACAACTAAGATTTTGAGAAAATGCGGAACTAAAATTGCAAGGCTGGCTTACGCCGACAATAATTCAATAAATTTGGCATGTCGTGAAGATCAACTTGTACGAAAAATTTAGGCTGGTGTTGCGAGTGTAAAAAATATATTTTTATTTTATGGGTTTTTTTTTTTAAAGAAAGAGCAACATATGGCTCCTTACATGTTAATCGACAAAAAGTGTTACAAGAAAATAGAGAGAGGATCCCCCGCTACCAAAAACCTAAAAATATTACAATACTCGCTTAAATTATGTGGGTTCCACGTCCACAAGACAAGTCGACGCAAAAAAAAAATCCCCAAAACAACACACTAATACCAGCATCAAAAGTATACCCAACACAAGAGAAATATACCCAAAAGTCTGTCAATGTAGCAAAAAAGAAACCAACAACCAAGAGGGTATGATCTTCGACTGTAGAGCTCCCCGCAACGATGTTGAATAATATATGGAAAATCCCCGGAAGATACCTGCACAAAAAAGGAAAAACTTCAAGCCAAAAGAGCATCCAAGTGATAAATCGATGAGCCATAAAAAAGTAAAGCTTCAGGATGAGGTAAATGACAAAAAAGCTAAACATTTGGGGACTTACCCCACCCTGTCCGAAACCCCAAACACAAACCATGTAGTTGAAATATGAACGATGAAAAGCTTCTTTAAAAGCCCATAACTCATGATGTCGCAAGAGGCAATGAGTCCAAAGAACAAGAGCATGAAATAGAAAATAAATCTCCCTAACATCTGCCGATATAGAATGGTTCACAAAATCCAAACCGAAAAACCAAATCGATGTAGAGATTGTCATGCTTAGTAAATAAAACAGGAAAACCGCAAGACAATCAATATCAACCATCAACATTCCGAACATAAGGGCCATCCAAAGAGTCACCATTCATCAGGACTTTAAAAGGGGAGGGCGGAGTCGTACCACCTATGACATTAGAGGTCGTGGCCCCAAGCTGGGCAACCCAATTAGCCGCTCTATTACCTTCCCAATGAATAAACTTCCAGGTAACATAGATAGTAGAGGAGAAACCTTTAATATGATTTATATAGTAAGCAATATCCCAAATCACCTGCTAACCAGAATTTAAGATATCAAAGAGTAGCTTGGAATCAATCTCAATCTCAAGATTATACCAATTCAAAGACGCCGCAATAGTAACAACCATCAAAATTGCATGACCTTCAGCTTCCAAAGGCGAAGCAGCGGAGGAAGGAGAAGAGAAAAACAAAATACAGTTACCGTTATCATTTCTCGCAATTCCACCAAAACTAGCACTAACAGGGTTCCAACTCCCATCCGTATCAATTTTCACCCACCCAATAGGAGGCGGACACCATCTCACTAATACTGGTAGATGTGACAGAGTCGTCCTCCCCGGAGAAGGGTGTACAAGAGAGTCGAAATAGGTAACACCAGAGTAAAAACCATCCTTCATACCACTAAACTTAAAAATTCTAGAAGTAAAAGCTATAATATTGGCGAAAATATTAGAGCAAAGAGTTTGGCGAAAAATTAGATCATAATGTGTTGACGAAAATATTATTTTTTGGGTTTTATTTGCATGTGTTTCAAGTACATATGCTACCAAGACAGCTAGCACATACACATTAGTAGTCAAGAAAAAAATAAAATCTGATAAATAATTAATACAAATTGATCATAATGAATCATCACACATGATATAAAACATATTATACAATATAACTTTATTTGAAAAATCATAATTCGATCTTTTTACATTAATTAAGATTTAATTATACTCTACCATTAGTATCATATCATATGGTCCTTACTTCAAATGGTTAAACCCTTAATTGAAATTTCATAATTAGTTTAATTTAAAAATTAGATCGATCATACCACACAATAGGTTTCTTAAATCAAGCAAATTATGTAGTTGAGATTAAGAGTTGATATATATGCATTTTATTTAATTGATTGTGCTGTACTATCTATCAGTACTCTCATGAATTTAGGGTGTTGAGTTTATTGAATTTAATATAAATTGATTTTTTTCAAAATTAAAATATGAGAGGGTGGTGAGAACCAGTGAGAAAACATAGAGAAATATTTTTTTTTTGAGTGATGCTCTTTAAGATTTGATTTGTAAATCCTGAAGGAAAGTTTTTTATGTGAGACTGCACAGAATAGTTGTCTTCTTCCATATACATTGCTATTCTTTGATTTGCAGATGTTCCTACTGTAAAAGATGTAGACTTATGTTTGTGAGGGATATCTTGCTCTCAAAAGCTTGTGTAGACTTTGGTGCTAGTAGCCGTGGGCAAGAATAGCAATTCACCCATTCAAAGTAGAAGAGAGGGTGTAAGGTTTCTCCAGTATTCGGTAAGAGAAAAGTTTTGTAACCTTGTTATAGTTAAAGAAGATGATACCGGAGTTCAACCAAATAACAATAGGAAAATCAAATATTTTAGTACTGAATTCAAATAGGGAATTGCAACCAACAAATGAAAAAGAAAATTGCAACAAACATGTCACACAAACTCAAACTAGGTTGGTGATGATCAACTAGGATTGGGAAGGTGGCAACATGCTGGAAAGAGGCGGGATGGTGGAAAGAGGAGGTTGGCAAAGTAGAAAACAACAAGGCTGCTGTTTCCCGAGGTCCGAACAACAAACAAGCAGCGTAGATCAATGTGGAATAGCTGTCCTAGGCAATGGCAACACTGAGGAAGGTGGCGGCCGCAAGGGAGAGGCAGTTTGCAGTGTGGGTCAAGTGGTCGCTTCTGTTCAGCAAGCTAGAGTTGTAGGGAAGTTTGGAAGCTGTATAAAACAGTATATCCTTGCTGTTTTGGGTGATGGCAATAAGGGCGGAGGCTGGAAATTGCTGAAAAACAGCAATCCCTTGCTGTTATGGGTGGCAATAACAAGGTAGGGCGATGGGTAGTGATGCGTGAAGGATTGGGAAGGGTAGAGAAAAGATAATCACCACCTTAGGGGTGAGATACTACCAGAGCACCACTCGAACTGTTGGATACAATCCTAGAAGGAAACAGAGACTCCGATGGCTGTCCCGAACAACACAAGATAAAAACTAACCCTAGACTCAAATGAAGCAAATTTATGATAATATGATAACTAGAAGTTGGCAAAGGAATCAATCGACACTCTACGACAAAGAAAGACCTGGTTCAGTTTGGTCTAGGCATGCAGGCAGAAGTTTCTTCGGTTGTGGGAGTTTCGTTTCTGCTCCAGAAGCGGGAGACACCCACATCCGAAGACGAGTTGAACTCTTGAATGGAGGACTCGTGAATGCACGTAGGTGTTGGTGTTGAAGCATGATGAATTGGTTTACATCTTTGAACACTTTATTTCTTAGTATTGTCTCTTTAATTCACTCTTGCTACCTTGTGATATGATTAAGCGCATTGTGATCTTAATCTTTTGTGTGTTAGACAATCGTTCTAATTATGTTTGAGTATTAAAAATAACTTATGTTAACGAGTTGTGAAATGTAAAGAAAAAATTAACAGATTGTGTCATTGTTGTTGACGGTTTTTGCATGGTCAAATTTTTGTAATATTTGTAAGAACATATAAAATTTTGATTTGACGGTCTAAAGGTTTTGGCTTGTATACTTGAATTAATCTCATCCTATGGGAAACCTTTGAGGGAATTCAGATGCCCTAGCTCCATCACGCCGCTCTCCTCGTCGCACCTGAAGCCCACTGGCTGGCAATGTCTACCCCTCTCCGGCAACGTCACGCCATTGATCCGGCTCCCCCTCTCTTCCTACCCGATTTTTCTTCCTCGCGACCGAGATCTTTCCTACCTGATTCTTCTTCATTGCGACCCCGTTATTCTTGCTGCTTATTTGTCTTTCTTGCGGCATGGAGTTATTGGAGCGCCGGAGGTTTCTTGGTGCGTTGTTCTCTTATCTTTTGCCCTAACTTTTCTCCTCTGGTTTCTTCATCTTTTATCATGGATTTCACTATTCGTGAAGCTGCTCCTTATCGTGATATTGTTGATTCGGATAATGCTAATTTCCCTTCATTTTTTAAAAGTCAATTGGCTGATAGCTCTGCTTTGGGGTTACTCGAGAAATTTGCTTGGAAAAATGATAAGCTAGCCATTTTTCTTCAAGCTGAGGATCTCCATTTTTTGCTGAGCCTCTGAAATTTACTCTGGTAGGTAAATTCTCCTTTGCCCATTCCAAAATGGAAGTGTTTGGAGAAGTTTACCGGATCTTAAAATTGCTGGTAAATGGAGTTTAGGTTTTATTGATGATAAACATCTTATGATTAAACTTGAACGTGAGGAAGATTATGCTTCTGTTTTTTCAAGGAAGTTTTTAGTTATAGATAAGTCTTACATGAAGATTTTAAAATGGACCCGCAAATTTAATCCCAGAGAGGAATCTCCTATTGTTCCAATTTGGATTAAATTTTCGGGGTTAAAGCTTCATTTATATAACATGAAATTTCTTTAATCTCTTGCATCTATCTTTGGTAATCTGCTTAAGATGAATAATGTTACTTTCAATTTCATGAGGCCATCTGTGGCCAGAGTTTTGGTGGAACGAGATGTCACAGCTAAATTTCAAGATACTGTGTGGATTGGTAATAGTGTTGATGGGTATTGACAGCTAGTTGAAATTGAATTTGTTCCAAACTATTGTACGCATTGTAGAATGTTTGGTTATCTACATAATTCTTGTTACAGTGCTCATCGTGAGTTGCTCAAGAATAAAGAAAAGGTTCCTGTCTATGGTAATGAAAACGTTCAAGTTAACCTAACTACGGTAATTTGGGGGAAATTATTCTTCCAGTTATAGAGGACTTGGGTAAGAAAGTTGTTGAGGTTATTATTGGAAATGATAATGATGTTGGTATATTGAATGTGAATGATATTTCAACTTTTGGTACAACCATTGCTAATGATCTAAATCAGATGCATGTTGAAAAGGAGCCTTTCAATGTTATCAATCTTGATGACTCTAATGGAGGCAATGTAACCGGTAAAGATTTGGATTCTCATTTTGTTAATCATATTATTTCCAACAATGAATCTGAAGGTGTTGTTGTTCCTCATCAAGATATGCCTCAAGATATAATTATTAATAAAGAAAATGAAAATGGTGAAACCTTTTTTAGTAATCTTATTTTAGATCATGATATTGCTAATATTGATAATATTACTATAGAAGATGATAATGCTTTAATCAGATCTGAACTTGAGGAAGATTGGATGGTTCAAAAATCTTACAGGAGAGGAAATTTAAGGGTAGTCGGGAACTAAGTTATGTGAATCCCGTTGCTCTTAATGATCAACTTCTGGGTAAGAATTTGGATCTTAATGATTTGAATATTACCTCTAGAATTACTAGAGGAAGGAGAGAACAAGATGATGAAATTTAATACGTTATTTTGGAATATTAGAGGCACTGCTAAGGACAATGCTTCTAATTGGCTTAAAAATTTGATATGTTTTTATCATCTGTCTTTCTTTGGAATTCTTGAACTTTTAAGTAATTCTTCCAATAATGATAGGTATATTAAACAACTTGGTAATTTTCATTACTTTGCTAATCCCAATAATAGGATTTGGGTTTTTTGGAAAGATTATATTATAGTTGATATTATTATTAATCATAATCAATTATTGCATGTTGATATTAATTTGAATGAGATTCATTTTCTTCTTAGAATTATTTATGCTGGCTGTCATAGGAAGGATAGAATTGAGTTATGAAATTTACTTAATTCAATTGGTCCCACAACCGAACCCTGGTTAGTTGGGGGATATTTTAATATTATTTTGTCTGCTGTTGAGAAAAAGGGTGGTTTACCACCTAATCTTTCTCTTATGTCTAATTTTAACGAGGCTTTGTTGGATGTGGGTCTCTTTGATTTGAGGTTTCGTGATAATCATTTTACTTGGAACCGTGGTCATGTCTTTAAAAGACTTGATAGATTTGTTTCTAATTTTGCTTGAATTAATTTTTTTTGTTGCATGAGGTTCATCATCTTGCATTTTTGGCTTCTGATCATATCCCGATTTTGATTAAAGTTAAAGATGATATTGGTAAGAAGATTTATCATTTCCGTTTTTATAATATTTAGATTCTTCAGCCTCTTTTTCTTATGAGTGTTAAAGAGAATTGGAATGCTCACAAGATGAATGTTGTGCATAACAGTCCTGGTGTTAAGCTTTGGTTGCTTCAGAAAAATCTTGCTAAGTTTCTAAAAAATTGGAATTGGAGTGTTTTTGGAAATCTTAGTAAGGTTGTGGCTGATGCAGAGAATCGAGTTAAGGAGCTAGAATTAGATTACGGTAATAATAGTATTAATCTTGATCTATTGCTTCAAGGGCAGAAGGATCTGAGTAATGCTATTAATATGGAGGAATCTTTCTATGCTCAAAAGACTGCTTGAGCTAATTTTTTTGATGGTGATAGGAACTCTATTATCATGCTTGCATTGAAAGTAGAAGGAAGCTTAATATGATTACTAATATTAAGAGTATTAATGGTAGTTCTTTTTCTAATCCAAATGATATTGTTAATGATGGTGTTAGTTTTTTCTCTAATCTATTTCGTAATGATGGTAGTCTTCTTGCTCAGATTAATACTGATTTGTATCCTATATTTTCTAGCTTGAATAATTTAAATCTTACTTATATTTCTTCTAAAGAGGAAATTAATGATGTTATTGATGTCATGGAGAATGACAAAACTGCTGGTCCAGATGATTTCACTGTGAAATTATATAAGAATAGTTGGGATATCATTCATCCTGAACTTGTTGAGGCCATTCAAGATTTCTTTTGTGATAATGATTTACTAAGATATTTTAAATCTTCTAACATTGATCTGATTCCTAAGGAGAATGGTAAAAATTCTTGGAATGATTTTAGACCGATCAATATTAATACTGTTATGTCTAAGATTATTTCTATGATATGGTTAAGAGAATTCAACCTATTTTAAATAGCATTATTTCTTTAAATCAGACCGTCTTTCTTAAAGAAAGGCAGATTGGGGACAATGCTCTGACTGTGGAGGAATTGCTGTTTGCTCTTGATAAAAGTTAAAGTTGTGGTAATGTTATTTTTAAAATGGATATTAAGAAAGCTTTTCATTCTACCAGGTAGGAATTTTTGCTTGGTGTTATTAAGGTTGTTGGCTTCAATGATGATTTGTGCAATATTATTAAAAAGATTTTAAATAATAACTATTACTCTGTTATTATTAATGGTACCTCTAGTGGCTACTTTATGGTCTCTAAATGTATTAAGCAGGGGGATCCTCTTTCTCCTTACTTATTTATTTTTGCTTTTGACTATCTTTCTAATTGTCTTAACAATCTTTTTGAAAAGTATCATAGTCTAAACTAAATGCATAGAGGTGGTATTAGCATTTCTCATATTTGTTTTGCGGATGACTTTATACTTTTTACTAATTCTCATAAGAGATCCATAAAAAAAATTTAGAAGGTGATCTCTCATATGCAAGATGTATCTGGTTCAGTTTTTAACAATTCTAAATGTTATTTTTATTGTTCCAAATATATATCTGCTGATAAGAAGAGCTGGATTGTTGATTATACTAATTGTGTTAAGGCTAGTTTACCCTTGAAATACCTGAGTTTCATCATTGACAAAAAAGTTAAAGAAGAATTATCTTTTTTCTGAATTGTTTGATAAGATTAAAATACAGATTCTTTCTTGGGAGCATAAGTTCTTATCTTTCGGTGGGCGTGTTGCTTTACTTAAGAGCATCCTTACCTCTCTTCCTCTTTCTATTATGCAAGTGATGTGTATGTCTCTTGGTTTCATTAAGAGGTTGGAGATATTGTTTTACAAATTTCTTTGGGAGGGGTTTGATAAGAAGAATGTTCATTGGAAGAGCTGGGAGAAACTCTGTAAACTAGTTGATAAGGGTGGACTTGGTTTTTGTAGGCTTATTGATTCTGTCTGAATTAACTGTATGATGCTTTGGCTTACGTCTCAAATGGATGATTCTATTTGAGCTTCTCTGCTCCGAGCTAAGTATTGATTTATTTCTCATTTCTATTTTCTTTTCTAAAAATGATTCTTTTATTTGGAGGGAGATGCTTAAGGTCTCTTCTCAAGTAGAAGAGATGTTATGTTGGGATGTTGGCAATGGGGATGTAGCTTTTTGGTATGAGGACTGGCTTGGTAAGGGTGCTCTTGGTGAGTTCTATGGGGGTCCTCAGGATATTAATATGAAGGTTAAAGATTTATGGGTTTGGCAAAGTTGGATTTTGCTTCAGCGGGTTACTATTGTGCATTATAATGATACTAAGTTTATCCCTCAAATTCCTATTATGTCTGATAAAAAAATTGTTCCTAATGTTAAAGGTAAGCTTGGTGATTCTATTACTAAGTCCTTTTCTAATCATATTTTTTTTTTATTAGGGAATGGATCTTAGCTGGAGTTGGAATAAATGGGTAAAGCCTTCTATTTCTTTTTTTTGTTTGGAGGGTTTTTTATGAGATCACACCTACTGACAATATTCTTAAGCTTAAAAACATAAGGATTGCTTCTAAGTGTGTTCTCTGTATGAATGCTGAAGAGTCTATTTGTCATATTTTTAGTGATTGTATTTTTTCTTTGGATATTTGGACCAGTGTTTTTGATATTTGTGATAAGAGGGATGATCTTTCTTAGTATCCTAACATTGCTGTTATTTATGATGATAGGAATGATAAATGATATAATTTCTTATATAATTTACCTTCTATTGTTCTTTGGTTTATTTGGGTTTCTAGAAACTCTATGAAATATTTTGATGAGACTATTACTACTAGGATTACTTTCTCTAAAATTTGTTCTTATATGAGTAAGAATCTTTCTTTTAATGGTATGAAGCATATTAACAATGTGTATGTGAAAGCCATTTTTACTAAACTCTCAGTTTTACTACTAATTCTCATTTCTTTTGTAAAGTAGTTTGGAAAAAGTCTTATGCTCCGTCTCTTAAAATTAATTCTGATGGGAGTTGGAAGCAGAATGGTGCGGGTAATGGAGGAGTTTGTAGGGATTGGAGTGGTTCTGTCATTTATTGGTTTGCTGCTCATTCTTTTCATGTTTTTCCAATTGTTGCAAAAGCTGATGCTATTTTCTTTGGTTTATTGATTGCTAGGAAGACGGGTTGGCACAATATTATAATTGAGATTGATTCTCTTATTCTATGGAAGATTTGCAGATCTATTTTGGTGTCATTGAGCTTAAATTTGCAGGTTAAGAGGATTCTTCATCTGACCAAAGATCTTAATGTGATTTGGTCTCATATTAGAAGAGATGTTAATGTTGTTGCCAATTAGGCTGCTAAGTTGGGATCTTTTCTACAAGCACCTTTCATTTCTAAAATCTTACCTGATGAACTTCATAGATTGGTTCTTTTGGATTTATAGTGTTTTAATTTGTTGAGGTGTTTGGGGGTGTTTTGAGTTGTATTTTTCTTTATTTGGAAAGAGGATCTGTTTTTTCATTTTTCTCTTCTTGGATTGTAGGTGCATGCGTGGGACCTTTTTCCCGGTTTTGTACTTTACTCGATTGGAATAAAATGAGGAGCCGAATAATGCTCTTTTATAAAAAAAATATAAAATTCTGATTTGCTTTTTTTTTGAATTTAAATAAAAAATATTATACTATTCAAATTTTAATATTGAGGGTTGGTTATTCACCGGTACTAGTTTGGTTTATGTTGTTTTTTGAAGTCCACTTTCAAATGAATATTTTATAGAGAGCAGACAAGAGATTCTATTTAGTTATTTTTGATAAATTGCACATTAAATCACTCTTTTTTTGATGTGACATACACTTTATTACGTTTTTCCCTTGTTGGAGTCTCTGACGAACTCACTTCTCATTGTTTATAAAGTTGTGAAAATTGGATTGGCCAGTAAACCTGAAGAATAAGAGGCTTAAGGCTCAAAGATTCAACTAGGGTTGAATTGAATGACATAATAAATATTAAAATTATTTTAAAATGATTTAAATGATTCATTAATATAAATCATTAATTAAGAGAACTTGTTCATAAGTAACATTTTTAAGAATTATAAATTTAAAATTTGATAAAAAAGATATATATTTTTTTTATAAAAGAACATTATTCGACTCCTCATTTTATTTCAATAACGTACAAAATCGGGAAAGAGATCCCACACACGTACCCTACAATCCAAAAAAGAGAAAGAAGAAAAAAAAAACGTCCTCTTTCCAAACAAGAAAAAATACAATTCAACACACCCCCAAATATCTCAACAAACTAAAACACCTATAAATCCAAAAGAACCAATATATGAAGATCATCTGATAAGATTTTAGAAATGAAAGGCGCTCGCAAAAAAGATCCCAACTTAGCAGCCCAATTGGCAATAACATTACCATCTCTTCTAGTATGAGACCAAATCACATTAAGATCTTTGGTCAGATGAAGAATCCTCTTAACCTGTACATGTAAACTCCAATGACACACCAAAATAGATCTGCAAATCTTTCATAGAATAAGAGAATCAGTCTCAACTATAATATTGTGCCAACCTATCTTCTTAGCAATCAATAAAACAAAGACAATAGCGTCAGCTTCTGCAGTAATTAGAGAAACAGGAAAATGAGCAACAAACCAATAAATGACAGACCACTCCAATCCTTACAAACTCCTCCAATACCCGCGCCATTCTGCTTCCAACTTCACCAGAATTAATTTTAAGAAAAGGAGTATAAGACTTACTCCAAACTTTACAAAAGAAATGAGAATTATTAGTAAAACTGAGAGAGAGTTTAGTAAAAATGACTTTCACATACACATTGTTAGTATGCTTCATATCATTAAAAGAAATGCTCTCTCATATAAGAACAAATTTTTGAGAAAATAATCATAGCAATAATAGTCTCATCAGAATATCTCATAGAGTTTCTAGAAACCCAAATAAACCAAAGAACAATAGAAGATATATTATATTAAAAATCATGCCCCTTATTCTTCCAATTATCATAAATAGCAGTAATGTTAGGATACGTAGAAAAAACATCCCTCCTATCACAAATATCAAAAACACTAGTCCAAATATCCTAAGCCAAAGTACAATCACTAAAAATATGACAAATAGACTCCTCAACATTCATACAGAGAGCATACTTAGAAGCAATCCTTAAGCTTTAAGCTTAAGAATATTGTCAGTAGGTATGATCTCATGAAAAACCCTCCAAACAAAAAAAAAAGAAATAGAAGGCTTTACCCATTTATTCCAATTTCAGCTAAGATCCATTCCCCGATAAGAAAAAATATGATTAGCAAAGAACTTAGTAATAGAATCACCAAGCTTACCTTTAACCTTAGGAACATTCTTTTTATCAGGAATAATAGGAATTTGAGAGATAAACTTAGTATATTTATAATGCACAATAGTAACTAGCGGAGACAAATTCCAACTTTGCCCAACTCATAAATCTTTAACCTTCATATTAATATCCTGAGGACCCCATAGAAGTCACCAAGAGCACCCTTACCAAGCCAGTTCTCATACAAAAAAGTCACATCCCCATTGTCAACATCTCAACATAACATCTCTTCTACTTGAGAAGAGACCTTAATTATCTCCCTCCAAATAAAAGAATCCTTTTTAGAAAAGAAAATAGAAATGAGAAGTAGAACAATATTTAGCTCGGAGCAGAGAAGCCCAAATAAAATTATCCATTTGAAACCTAAGCCAAAGCTTCATATGGTTAATTCTAACAGAATCAATAAGCCTACGAAAACCAATTCCACCCTTATCAACTGGTTTGCAGAGTTTCTTCTAGCTCTTCCAATGAACATTCATCTTTACCAAAACCCTCCCAAAGAAATTTGTTAAACAATATCTCCAGCCTCTTAATGAAACCAAGAGACATACACATCACTTGCATAATATAAAGAGGAAGAGAGGTAAGAATACTCTTAAGTAAAGCAACACACCCACCGAAAGATAAGAACTTATGCTCCCAAGAAAGAATCCGCATTCTAATCTTATCAAACAATTCAGAAAAAAAAATAATTCTTCTTAACATTTTTTCAAGGATGAAAGACAGATCTTTCAAAGGTAAACTAGTCTTAACACAATTAGTATAATCAACAATCGAGTTCTTCTTATCAACAAATATATATTTGGAACAATAAAAATAACATTTAGAATTGTTAAAAACTAAACCAGATATATCTTGCATATGAGAGATCATTTTCAAAAAGATTATCATTTTCAGATACCTCTATGCATGCATATAGTTTAGGGTAGGATATTTTTCAAAAAGATTATTATAAAAATTAGAATGATAGTCAAAAACAAGAATAAATAGGCAAGGAGAAAGAGGATCCCACTGCTTGATAACTTTAGAAGCCATAAAGTAGCCACTAGAGGTACCATTAATAATAACAGAGTAATAGTTATTATTTAAAATCCTTTTAGTAATATTGCAAAAATCATCATTGAAGCCAACAACCTTAATAACACCAAGCAAAAATTCTCACCTGATAGAATCAAAAACTTTTTTAATGTCCATCTTAAAAATAACAATACCAACTTTTACTTTTATCAAGATCAAACAGCAATTCCTGCACAGTCAGAGCATTGTTCCCAATCGTCTGATTTAAAGAAATAATTCTATTTAAAATAGGTTGAAATTCTCTTAACCATAGCTTATAAATAATCTTAGATATAACAATATTAATGCTGATAGGTCTAAAATCATTCCAAGAATTCTTACCTCCTTAGGAATTAGAGCAATGTTAGAAGATTTAAAATATCTTGATAAATCATTATCACAAAAGAAATCCTGAATGACCTCAACAAGTTCAGGATGAATGATATCCTAACTATTCTTATAGAATTCCACAGAACCATCCGGACCAGCAGCTTTGTCATCCTCTATGCGATCAATAACATTCTTAATTTTCTCTTTAGAAGGAATATAAGTAAGATTTAAATTATTCGAGCTAGAAGATATATGATACAAATGAACATTAATCTGTGCAAGATAACTACCATCATTATGAAATAGATTAGAGGAAAAACTAACACCATCATTAGCAATATCATTTGGATTAGAGAAAGAATTATCATTAATACTCTTAATATTTGTAATCATGTTAAGCTTCCTTCTACTCTTAATGTAAACATGATAATAGACAGAGTTCCTATCACCATATAAAAAATTAGCTCGAGCTGCCTTTTGAGCATAGAAAGATTCCTCCATAGTAATAGCATTAGTTAGATCCTTCTGCCTTTGAAGCAATAGATCAAGATTAATATTATTATTATGGTAATCTAATTCTAGCTCATTAACTCAATTCTCAGCATCAACCACAACCTTACTAAGATTTGCAAAAACACTCAAATTTCAATTTTTTAGAAACTTAGGAAAATTTTTCTGAAGCAACCAAAGCTTAACACCAGGACTATTATGCACAAAATTCATCTTGTGAGCATTCCAATTCTCTTTAACACCTATAAGAAAAATAGGGTGAAGAATCCATATATTATAAAAACAGAAATGATAAATCTTCTTACCAGTATCATCTTTAACTTTATGATCAGAAGCCAAAAACGCAAGACAAAGAACCTCATGCAGAGAAAAAGAATTAATCCTAACAGAATTAGAAATAAATCTATCAAGTCTTTCGAAGACATGATCACGGATCAAAGTAAAAGGATTACCATGAAACCCCAAATAAAAAAGACTCACATCCAACAGAGCCTCATTAAAATTAGACATAAGAGTAAGATTAGGTGGTAAACCACCTTTCTTCTCAACAGCAGAGGAAATAATATTAAAATCTCCCCCAACTAACCAAGGTTCAGTTGTGGGACCCGTTGAATTAAGTAAATTCCATAACTCAATTCTATTCTTCCTATGACAACCAACTTAAATAATTGTAAGAAGAAAATGAATTTCTTTCAAATTAATATCACCATGCAATAATTGATTATGATTGATAATAATATCAATTATAATATAATCTTTTCAAAGAAACCAAATCTTATTTTTGGGATTAGCAAAGTAATGAAAATTACCAAGTCTTTTAACATACTTCTTTGTTGGAAGAATTAATTAAATGTTCAAGAATTCCGAAGAAAGACATGATAAAAACGTATCTAATTTTTAAGCCGATTAGAAGCATTGTGCTTAGCAATGCCTCTAATATTTCAAAATAACGTATTAAATTTCATCATCTTGTTCTCCCCATTCCTCTAGTAATTCTAGAGGTAATATTCAAATAATTAGGATCCCAATTCTTACCCAGAAGTTGATCATTCAGAGCAGCAAGATTTACATAACTTAGTTCCCGACTACCCTTAATTTTTCTTTTCCTGTAAGATTTTCGAACCATCCAATCTTCCTCAAGTTCAGATCTGGTTAAATCATTATCATCTTCTACAGTAATATTATCAATATTTAAAAATATGATGATCTACAACAAGATTACTAAAAGTGGTTTCACCATTTTCATTTTCTTTATTAATAATTATATCTTGAGGCATATCTTGATGAGAAATAACAACACCTTCAGATTCATGGTTAGAAATAATATGATTAATAAAATGAGAATCCAAATCTTTACTAGTTACATTTCCCATTAGAGCCATCAAGCTTGATAACACTTAAATGCTCATTTTCAACCTGCATCTGATTTAGATCATTAGCAATGATTGTACCAAAAGTTGTAATATCATTCACCTTCAATATATTAACATCATTATCATTACCAATAATAACTTCAACAGCTTTCTTACCTAAGTCCTCTATAGTTTGAGGAATACTTTCCCCCACATTACCGTAGTTAAGTTGAGTAACTTGAACTCTTTCATTGCCATAGACATGAATCTTTTCTTTATTCTTACGCAACTCAGGATGAGCACTGTAACAAGAATTATGTAGGTGACAAAACACTCTACAATGCGTACAATAGCTTGGAACAAATTTTATTTCAGCCGGCTGCCAATACCATTAACACTTTTACCAATCCACACGGTAATTTGAAATTTAGCAGTGACATCCCGTTCCACCAAACTCTGGCCACATATGGCCTCGTGAAATTGAAAGTGGCATTATCCATCTTAAGCAAATTACCAAAAATAGATGCAAGAGAATAAAAAAAGTTGATACTATATAAATGAAGCTTTAACCCACCTCAGAAATTTAATCCAAATTGGAACGATAGGAGATTCCTCTCTGGGATTAAATTTGCGGTCCATTTTAAAATATATTCATGTAAGATTTATCGATAACTAAAACCTTCCTTGCAAAACAGAAGCATAATCTTCCTCACGTTCTAGCTTAATCATAAGATGTCAGTCATCAATAAAACCTAAACTCCATTTTCCAGCAATTTTCAGATCCGAAAAGAATCTCCTAATCACTTAAATTTTGGGATGGGCAAATGAGAATTTACCTACCATAGTAAATTTCAGAGGCTTAACAAGAAAATTGAGATCCTCATCTTGAAGAAAAATGACTGGCTTACCATTTTTCCAAACGAATTTCTTGAGTAACCCCGGAGTAGAGCTATGAATCAATTGACTTTTAAAAGACAAAGGGAAATTAACATTACCCGGATTATGAGAACCCCCAACAACAATATCACGAAAAGAAGGAGCGGCTTCACGAATAGTGAAATCCATGACAAGAGATGAAGAAACCAGAAGATCACCAGAGGAGAAAAGTTAGGGCAAACAATATGAGAACGAGACACCAAGAAACCTTCGGCGCTCCAAGAACTCCATGCCTCAAAAAAGACGAACATGCAGCAAGAATAATGGGACGGGCTGGGGTTGTGCGCAGTGAAGGCAAGATCTCGGTTGCGAGGAAGAAGACTCGAGTAGGAAAGATGTTGGTCGCGAGGAAGAGAATAGGGTATGAATAGAGGGGGAGGCCGGATTAGTGGCGTGACGTTGCTGACGAGGGGTAGACAGCCGGCGAGGATGGCCACCCGATGGGCTTCAGGTGCGACGAGGAGAGCGGCGTGATGGAGCTAGGGCATCCGTATTTCCTCCTTGGTCATAGGTTCCTTCATCAAGTTCTTCTAGATATAATTATGCATGTACTATAAATAGATAAATGTATTTTTGCATATATTAAATATATTTGAAAAACTGAAAAATGTAAATATAATATAAATGTATTATTATTAAATAATTTATAGTATAATTTATAATAATTAATAACAATAAAGAGTTTTTATCATACAAAATTTAAAAGTTAAAATTTTATTATAATATTCCTATATTATGAAGCCCATTTATTATTTTGAAAGACCACCCCAACCACTACAACGATAACAACATTAAAAAGCCTTGATCTCACTAATTGGGGTCAACTACATGAATCCTTTNGTTGGTATATGGAATGTGAATGATATTTCAACCTTCGGTACAAAATCAGATGCAGGTTGAATAAAAGTCTTTCAATGTTATCAACCTTGATGACTCTAATGTAGCCAATGTAACCGGTAAAGATTTGGATTCTTATTTTGTTAATCATATTATTTCTAACCATGAATTTGAAGGTGTTGTTCCTCATCAAGATATGCCTCAAGATATAATTATTAATAAAAAAATGAAAATGGTAAAACCTTTTTTAGTAAGCTTGTTTTAGATCATGATATTGCTAATATTGATAATATTACTATAGAAGATGATAATGCTTTAATCAGATCTGAACTTGAGGAAGATTGGATGGTTCAAAAATCTTACGGGAGAAGGAAATTTAAGGGTAGCGGGAACTAAGTTATGTGAATCCCGTTGCTCTTAATGATCAACTTCTGGGTAAGAATTGACATCCTAATGATTTGAATATTACCTTTAGAATTACTAGAGGAAGGAGATAACAAGATGATGAAATTTAATACGTTATTTTGGAATATTAGAGGCGCTGCTAAGGACAATGCTTCTAATCAGCTTAAGAATTTGATATGTTTTTATCATTTGTCTTTCTTTAGAATTCTTGAACCTTTAATTAATTCTTCCAACAATGATAGGTATGTTAAACAACTTTGTAATTTTCATTACTTTGCTAATCCTAATAATAAGATCTGGGTTTTTTGGAAAGATTATATTATAGTTGATATTATTATTAATCATAATCAATTATTGTATGTTGATATTAATTTGAATGAGATTCATTTTCTTCTTACAATTATTTATGGTGGCTGTCATAGGAAAGATAGAATTGAGTTATGAAATTTACTTAATTCAATTGGTCCCACAACTGAACCTTGGTTTGTTGGGGAATATTTTAATATTAGTTTCTTTGTTTTTGAGAAAAAGGGTGGTTTACCACATAATCTTTCTCTTATGTTTGATTTTAACGAGGCAAAAATTTCCACCTGATAGAACTAAAAGCTTTCTTAATGTCCATCTTAAAAAAAACATTACCACAACTCGTACTTTTATCAAGATCAAACAACAATTCCTGCACAGTCAGAGCATTGTCCCCAATCTGTCTTTCTTTAAGAAAGGCGGTCCGATTTAAAGAAATAATGCTATTTAAAATAGGTTGAAATTCTCTTAACCATAGCTTAGAAATAATCTTAGATATAACAGTATTAATGCTGATAGGTCTAAAATCATTCCAAGAATTCTTACCTTTCTCCTTAGGAATCAGAGCAATGTTAGAAGATTTAAAATATTTTGATAAATCATTATCACAAAAGAAATCCTGAATGACCTCAACAAGTTCAGGATGAATGATATCCTAACTATTCTTCTAGAATTCCACATTGAAACTATCCCGACCAGCAACTTTGCCATCCTCCATGCCATCAATAACATCCTTAATTTCCTCCTTAGAAGGAATATAAGTAAGATTTAAATTATTCGAGCTAGAAGATATATGATACAAATGAACATTAATCTGTGCAAGATAACTACCATCATTATGAAATAGATTAGAGGAAAAACTAACACCATCATTAGCAATATCAGTTGGATTAGAGAAAGAACTATCATTAATACTCTTAATATTTGTAATCATGTTAAGATTCCTTCTACTCTTAATGCAAGCATGATAATAGACAGAGTTCCTATCACCATCTAAAAAGTTAGCTCGAGCTGCCTTTTGAGCATAGAAAGATTCTTCCATATTAATAGAATTAGTCAGATCCTTTTGCCTTTGAAGCAATAGATCAAGATTAATACTATTATTACTGTAATCTAATTCTAGCTCTTTAACTCAATTCTCAGCATCAACCACAACCTTACTAAGATTTGCAAAAACACTCCAATTTTAATTTTTTAGAAACTTTGGAAAATTTTTCTGAAGCAACCAAAGCTTAACACCGGGACTATTATGCACAAAATTCATCTTGTGAGCATTCCAATTCTCTTTAACACCTATAAGAAAAATAGGGTGAAGAATCCATATATTATAAAAACAGAAATGATAAATCTTCTTACCAGTATCATCTTTAACTTTATGATCAGAAGCCAAAAACGCAAGACAAAGAACCTCATGCAGAGAAAAAGAATTAATCCTAACAGAATTAGAAATAAATCTATCCAGCCTTTTGAAGACATGATCACGGATCAAAGTAAAAGGATTACCATGAAACCCCAAATAAAAAAGACTCACATCCAACAGAGCCTCATTAAAATTAGACATAAGAGTAAGATTAGGTGGTAAACCACCTTTCTTCTCAACAGCAGAGGAAATAATATTAAAATCTCCCCCAACTAACCAAGGTTCAGTTGTGGGACCCGTTGAATTAAGTAAATTCCATAACTCAATTCTATTCTTCCTATGACAACCAACCTAAATAATTGTAAGAAGAAAATGAATTTCATTCAAATTAATATCACCATGCAATAATTGATTATGATTGATAATAATATCAATTATAATATAATCTTTTCAAAGAAACCAAATCTTATTTTTGGGATTAACAAAGTAATGAAAATTACCAAGTCTTTTAACATACCTTATTGTTGGAAGAATTAATTAAATGTTCAAGAATTCCGAAGAAAGACATGATAAAAACGTATCTAATTTTTAAGCCGATTAGAAGCATTGTGCTTAGCAATGCCTCTAATATTTCAAAATAACGTATTAAATTTCATCATCTTGTTCTCCCCATTCCTCTAGTAATTCTAGAGGTAATATTCAAATAATTAGAATCCCAATTCTTACCCAGAAGTTGATCATTCAGAGCAGCAAGATTTACATAACTTAGTTCCCGACTACCCTTAATTTTTCTTTTCCTGTAAGATTTTCGAACCATCCAATCTTCCTCAAGTTCAGATCTGGTTAAAACATTATCATCTTCTACAGTAATATTATCAATATTTAAAAATATGATGATCTACAACAAGATTACTAAAAGTGGTTTCACCATTTTTCATTTTTTTTATTAATAATTATATCTTGAGGCATAACTTGATGAGAAATAACAACACCTTCAGATTCATGGTTAGAAATAATATGATTAATAAAATGAGAATCCAAATCTTTACTAGTTACATTTCCCATTAGAGCCATCAAGCTTGATAACACTTAAAGGCTCATTTTCAACCTGCATCTGATTTAGATCATTAGCAATGGTTGTACCAAAAGTTGTAATATCATTCACCTTCAATATATTAACATCATTATCATTACCAATAATAACTTCAACAGCTTTCTTACCTAAGTCCTCTATAGTTTGAGGAATACTTTCCCCCACATTACCGTAGTTAAGTTGAGTAACTTGAACTCTTTCATTGCCATAGACATGAATCTTTTCTTTATTCTTACGCAACTCAGGATGAGCACTGTAACAAGAATTATGTAGGTGACAAAACACTCTACAATGCGTACAATAGCTTGGAACAAATTTTATTTCAGCCGGCTGCCAATACCCATCAACACTTTTACCAATCCACACGGTAATTTGAAATTTAGCAGTGACATCCCGTTCCACCAAACTCTGGCCACATATGGCCTCGTGAAATTGAAAGTGGCATTATCCATCTTAAGCAAATTACCAAAAATAGATGCAAGAGAATAAAAAAAGTTGATACTATATAAATGAAGCTTTAACCCACCTCAGAAATTTAATCCAAATTGGAACGATAGGAGATTCCTCTCTGGGATTAAATTTGCGGTCCATTTTAAAATATATTCATGTAAGATTTATCGATAACTAAAACCTTCCTTGCAAAACAGAAGCATAATCTTCCTCACGTTCTAGCTTAATCATAAGATGTCAGTCATCAATAAAACCTAAACTCCATTTTCCAGCAATTTTCAGATCCGAAAAGAATCTCCTAATCACTTAAATTTTGGGATGGGCAAATGAGAATTTACCTACCATAGTAAATTTCAGAGGCTTAACAAGAAAATTGAGATCCTCATCTTGAAGAAAAATGACTGGCTTACCATTTTTCCAAACGAATTTCTTGAGTAACCCCGGAGTAGAGCTATGAACCAATTGACTTTTAAAAGACAAAGGGAAATTAACATTACCCGGATTATGAGAACCCCCAGCAACAATATCACGAAAAGAAGGAGCGGCTTCACGAATAGTGAAATCCATGACAAGAGATGAAGAAACCAGAAGATCACCAGAGGAGAAAAGTTAGGGCAAACAATATGAGAACGAGACACCAAGAAACCTTCGGCGCTCCAAGAACTCCATGCCTCAAAAAAGACGAACATGCAGCAAGAATAATGGGACGGGTTGGGGTTGTGCGCAGTGAAGGCAAGATCTCGGTTGCGAGGAAGAAGACTCGAGTAGGAAAGATGTTGGTCGCGAGGAAGAGAATAGGGTATGAATAGAGGGGGAGGCCGGATTAGTGGCGTGACGTTGCTGACGAGGGGTAGACAGCCGGCGAGGATGGCCACCCGATGGGCTTCAGGTGCGACGAGGAGAGCGGCGTGATGGAGCTAGGGCATCCGAATTTCCTCCTTGGTCAAAGGTTCCTTCATCAAGTTCTTCTAGATATAATTATGCATGTCTATAAATAGATAAATGTATTTTTGCATATATTAAATATATTTGAAAAACTGAAAAATGTAAATTTAATATAAATGTATTATTATTAAATAATTTATAGTATAATTTATAATAATTAATAACAATAAAGAGTTTATATCATACAAAATTTAAAAGTTAAAATTTTATTATAATATTCCTATATTATGAAGCCCATTTATTATTTTGAAAGACCACCCCAACCACTACAACGATAACAACATTAAAAAGCCTTGATCTCACTAATTGGGGTCAACTACATGAATCCTTTTTTTCGTGTGTCCTGTTGAGTTTCATATTTTTATTTAGTTCTACAAATTGAAATCATTTTTTATACAAAATGTCAAACATGTCTTTTTAGGTCCACCTCAATCTTTCTTAACATAAGTCAAATCTAAACATTTACTCTCCTAATAAGGTCATCAGATGGTCGGCATTTAATGTGACCAAACTATTTAGGGGGACTCTCTATAATCTTTTCCGTCACTGGAGCCACTCCAAACCTCTCACGAATATATTACCCTCACATTTTATCTCTAAGTGTAAAGCCACTCAACCACCTGAGCATTTTCATCTCATCAACTCTTGCTTAATTTTATTCTTCTCTTTTACAGAGCAAAATTCTGCAGCATAAAGCATTGCAGGTCTAACCACCACCTTATAAATTTTTTCTTTAAGTCTAAGCAATGATATTCTATCACACAATATGCCCAATGCATTTCTCCACTTCAACCATCTAACTTGAATTCTACTAATAACATTCCCATCAATATCACCATCACTCTTAGCAGTAGGCCCGAGATATCTAAAATGTTCACTCCTTTTAATGACCTGATCACCAATTATTGTAACCTCGTCACTAGATCTACTATTAAAATTACATTCAATGTATTCATTTTTAAATCTACTCAAACAAAAGACTTTAAACTTTTAATGTTGATTTCTTTAATTCAAGTTTCTCTTGAAAGACCACTCCAATTCTTCATTTTTCAGCAACTCATATTTTAGCATTTATAGTTTCTTAGTTCCATATCACGAAGAAAACATAGCATTTCACTTTTTATAGTAGTTCTATAGCTAAAGCTCCTAAGTCTCCTAGGTGTGGGCACATAATGAATTAATTTGATTAAAATTATATTAATTAATATGTTTAAGTTTATTAAACTCATAGTTATATGCTTTACTTAATTTATAAATTAAGTCTTATATAAAAAGTTAACTATTTAATTGAGAAGTAAAGACTTCCAAAAAATGTAATTTGAACTAGTAAGTTTTACATAACTGGGAACAGTTCATTGATTCTCCATCTCTGTAATATTTGGTTTAAAAATTTTAAAAAAAGGGCAAATAAATAAATTAATAAAATAATAATATTATCATTTAGAATTTCTAATTAGCATGGAGTAATTTTTAGACGACTTCGTCTTTTTGAGTCGAAGTAGGCGACGTATGGGGTTCATTTCTTCGTATCAGTTGAGAGAGTGAGAGTGGAAGACCGAGAAGTAGAAGAGGAAGAAGTTTCCGCGGGAAGAAGGAGAAATATTGTACGTGTCCTAGCCGATCAATGGAGAAGAAGAGAAGAAGAGGAAGGATGGGTCGTGTGCAACCCTAGCCGAAACAGGCAGAGAGGTAGAGCACTTATTTGGGGTTAGAAGCGTCGCTATCCTTAAAATTTCAAGATCTTTGAACTCAAACTTAGAATCACTATTCTTTACGTTATTATTTGTAACAATAATATCATCTACATATTCAATAAGGATGATTATGATACCTTTATGATTTGATTTCGCAAATGAAGTGTGATTAACCTTAGACTGATAGTACCCATTGGCAATAAAGCTTTGGTGATTTACGGGAGATTATTTCAATCTATGCAATGATTTCCTTAGTTTGCATACCAACTAATTATTTGTGTTGTTCTTTAACCTTAAAGGTATCTCCATATGTACTTTTTTTTTAAGATCCTCATTAAGAAATGCATTTTTAATGTCTAGCTAATATAAAGGTCAGTTCTGGTTGACAACCAATCATAGTAATACTCTTACTATGTTAAGTTTCATCACTGGTGAAAATATTTCTTCGTAATAGATTCCAAAAGACTGAGTGAACCTTTTTGCTACAAGTCTTGCCTTGAACATTTCCTTGCTCTCATCAACTTTGTATTTGATTGTGGATATCTATTTGCACTCTACAATTTTCTTTCCCAGGTGACAGAGTTGTTATAATCCAGGTATCATTCTTTTCAAGAGCAAGAGTCTCTTCTTCAACATTCTTTATACAAGCAGGAATGTATAAGTTCTCTTGAATTGTATTTGAGGATAATAATTTTTCATATGTCACAAATTCTTCTATCGGATATTTTTTGCATTCTTGTGCTCCTACTTTCTTTTCGTGTTCATGATGTGTTGACCAAACCTCTTTGTTAATAGATCATGTTGTCTCTTACATGCTCACTGTGTTTTTTCTTTCTGGTTTACACATGTTCTTGGTTCTTAGTGGGAGCTATGAGAGAATTTAGTAGAATAATATGCTTATTTTTGGGTTGATTTGTCATAGTGGGCAAGTGTAGGATCATCAAGGATATAAGAGAGGGGAGCTTGAGGTTTTTGAAAGGTATTCCAAAATTGATATTCTCTCCAAATCTCCCCTTGAATGTTAGATTTGGGGTAACATGGTTAGTTTTCAAAGAAGGTGACATCTATAGAGTTACATAATTTTTGTGTTTATGGATAGTAGCATTTATACCCCATTTTGTTTGAAGATTAGCCCACAAAGATGCATTTGCTTGACTTGAGATCAATTTTGGTCTGATTAGATTGATACAGATCAAAAAAATCGATGCAACAAAAAAATTTTAGTGGTAGGTTAGAGATGAATGACTAAATATGTGGGTAAAATTTTATCAGGTTGTTGAGAGATTTGTTAAAGTTTAGCACTGTGTTGGACATTCTATTTATGACTGAATTGCATCTTGCAGATGTGTTTGTGACATTGTTAGTGAATAGTATCGACCGAGCCACTTCGAGGAGATTGTTTTTTCTCCCAGCCACATTCTTTTATTGGGGTGTGTCAACACAAGAGCTTATATAAATAATGTGATTTTTGGATAGCAAAGGGCGGAGAGTGGAGTTGTAGTAGTATTTTGCATTATTATTATTATTGAGAATTTGAAGTTTGCTCTGAAATTGGGTGACGATAATGTTGTGGAAGGTTTCTAATATGATGACAGTTTTAGATTTTTCCTTCATGAGAGATATCAAAGTGATTTTGGTGTGATCATCAGTGAAGGTGACAAACTACCTTACCCCATTTGTATCTTCTATTTTTAGTGCCCCTAGATATCACTATGAACCATGAAGATGAGATTTGTTGGTTCGTATTTCATGCTTGGATACACTTGACGAGTATGTTTAGCAAGTTCGAAAGTTTCACACTAATAAGAATTGTACTTTTTATTGATAAATAATTAGGGATACAATTTTCTAATATAATAGAAGTTAGGACGCCCAAGACGAAATTATCATAACATAGCTTGACTCTCATGTGGTGGGCTTATAACCTACAAGTCCGACGATTGGAACTTGATTTTACCATGTATAATTTAGAGGAAAAACTCTTCCTCTTTCTCATTAAGCAAATAACAAATGTGTGTGCAACATAGACTAACCCTCATACAATTGGAAGGAAATTCAAATTATCATGATAAAAAGGAAAGAAATAAAAACATAATAATTGTTAATTAAGGGAGAATAGCTTGTCCCCCTTAAATGTAATAGGTAAACCACGATTTCCTAAAATTGATATGCATATCAACAATTACGAATTCATGATGATGCCATTTGGCTTACAAATACAACTTCCACAATCTAATCCATCACGATCCCATTCTTAAACCTTTTTTTATGCAAATATGTAATCATTTTTTTTTTCATGATATCTTTGTCTATAGTGGTATCATTAAGTACCATATTTCTCACTTGCGAACCTTTTTTTTCTTGATATGGTCAAACCCTTTCTTTAATGAAGTTCCAAATGCTCTTCTAGGCAATGGACATAGTATCAATAGGATTCCACCCAAAACATTATGAGATCAATGCCATACTATAATGGCATGCTCCTAGCAATGTCAAGGCCCTTCACATCTTTCTTTATCTTGGCAAGATATTACTGTCAATTCAGCCGCAACTTTGTCACCACCACTGAACCTCTTGCATTGTGATTGTTTCCATTGGACAGCTCATGCACAACCACCTTTTGATTATTTTCAAAAAGCATTGGAAAATCCCCCATTATTGGCATTCCTAGATTTTAGACAGCCCTCATCTCTAGACACTGCTGCTATTCGCTAGCACAAATAGCCCATCACTCTTTACAGTACAACAACAACAACAACAAAGTCTTAATCCCACTACGTGGGGTTGGCTACATGAATCGTTTTTCTCCATTGCGTCCTATCACTCTTTGCAGTAAAAATCTTAATTCAAAAATGCAATTTGAAATGATATATGTCCGGGAAATATTTGCCAATACAGAAGTAGTGTTGCTATGACTATAATATATGTCCAGGTCTAAGTTCACAACAGGACCAATAAAAAGTATCTAAGAGCTGATGTCTGGAAGGACAATGTTTTTTTCTAAAATTATTGGGTTATGAATCTATTGTTGAATATAACAAAGGGAGCACCAATAATGTGGTTGATGCACTATCCAGACTTATTGAAATTGTTCTCTTACATTCACACCACTCTCTAGGCCAATCTTAACTCTTTTTTAACAATCAAGTAAGAAACTAGCTCAAACCCAAAGCACTTTCAATTATAAGAACATATTGCCAACGTCTAGAAATCCATTTTAATTCCGACATGGGATGGCTTGCTATTTAAAAATGGACACATGCAACATGCTTATTTCACTCTCAAATAGGAACTGCCATAGCAATACCCCAATCATGTGAATGGCTGCCGTGTGCATGGATTCATTGAAATTTTACTCAGTTTTGATAATAATTTTACTATCTGCATATGAATCATGGCGTCTACACCTTCATACAAAGTTGTCCAATTTGCTAGACAATTGAATACCAACTGTTTCCTTATGCGGGTGTTTTATAACCACTTCTAATACATGCATCAACTTGAGAAGATTTGACGATAGATTTGTGTGCATACCTCAAGCTCAAGTCAAAGCCATCATCATGATGGTTGTTTATTGCGGACTAAATATATGCACATTTGATTGCCATATTCACTTTCTTTACTGTGTTATGCATCACATTGGTTTTCATTGTTGAGATATGACGCCTTCATGGCATTTTAAATACCATTGTTTCTAACTGAGATCTCATCTTCTTAAGCACATTTGGGCGAGTTCACTTCGAAGATATGGAGACAAACGTTCACTTCAGTATAGCCTGCTATTCCAAATCCTTTGGACAAATGAAACTCAATTGTGATTTTGAATAATATCTTCACTGCTATATTATGGACAATCCAGCGACATGGATTAAATTTATGCTGTGGGCAAGGCACTCAAATCTACGAACAACTTAATCCAATTCCACCGCCCCAGAAGCATTGCTCAATCACCCAATTTGTCATTCAGAGTACATTCTTGAATTTTGTCAAACTTTGACAGACAAGAATACGGCCCAAGGAATCTTAATCTAATGGCAACACTTAACTACCTAAAGATGCCTCATGTGCATACAAAAAATACTCACCGCAAGCCTAATCAAACATTAACTTTGATGATTAGTTCGATCTTCTGAGGACAACACTAATCGATACGAACACCATTGTTAGCAGGGACCTGAGCCACGGGGGATCGCCAAGGCTACAGCGTAAGTTTCACTTTCGAAGTGGTTGAAGGACTATGACATTGATGAATGCTAGTGATAGTTGAACTTTGGTTGAAATAATCTTCAAGCGTGATGATTTAATTGCTATTTTCATATCGTAAGGATAAACACTATATTTTTATAGGCTTAGATAAGTTCGTGCGGTGCTTGGGTCACTTCTCATCATATGGTAGTGGTAATGATTTAGTAACAGATTTGGTAAGCAAGGAAGTATGGAAGGCTTAATGAAAATGCTGGTCACCTTTTCCGTGAACTTCTCCTTCTTTTATGTTTTCTTAGCAGTTAAACTCTTCTCAACCCCTCATTTACCTTTTTTCCTTGTTGAAAACTTTAGAGAACTCAGTGACAATCATTTATCATCCATCAGTTTAACCAAAAAAAATAAAAAAAAAAAAGAAAAGAAAAAAAGAAAAAAAAAAGAAAAAAAAAGAAAAAAAAGATTTATGAATAGCTGCTCTAGATTATAGATATTGATATTCGCTGAACTTAAGTCATCTTAACTGTTGTCAAGCTACTAGCTTGGCATAAAGAGGTAGAATGGCATGCGCTCTTTAAGTTTGTAATGAACACTTTTCACTTAATGCTTAGTATATTCTTTTGTTGGTTATACAGGTAAACTCTTATCCGACTGTTAGAGGATTTACAGCTATTGGAACTGGCGGTGATGATTTTGTCAATGCAATGATTGTTGCTGTTGAATCTGTACTTCATGAACCAATTCCTGAGGTTTGTTATGGTTTTATTCTTGCAAGTTTTTTTTTTTTAGTTCATGTATAAAGCATTTAAAGCCACCTCTAAGATCCTTCGTTGCCATTTAAACAATGAGGACAGTTTCTACCTATTCAATAGACAAATTAACCTTAACAAAGACCATGAAGTCCCTATTTGGATTCTTTTATATGATGAAACTTACTCTGTTTAACTCTTCAATTTATTTTTCCTTGGATGGCGGTGTTTATCAAAAGACTTATTCTTTTAGTTATTTTATCTTTAGAGGAGAACTCCTAGCAAGGCACTTCAGCTAAACAACGGTATTGTTCACTTGGTTAACAATGACATCCTAAGAATGAATAGGAAGATGCATCCAAATTTTCTTCAATTGCAAATTTTATGAGGCTTTATTACATAAATTGATATCTCCCCTATTATCATTAACATAAATACATTTTTTCCGAGAGGCAAATTTATTAAGAAATGTTTCCATGTATTTTGGTAATTTATTTATCACTTCCATCACTATTGTTACGTGCAAGAAATCAAGTCAATAAAGGGATAAATTTGGATTGCTTTAGCTGTAAAAGATTTTCTACACACACAATTAAAGATGTGAGTAGATTACACTATTTTTTTTTCAGAAAAATCTGGACAGGGAATTACCACAGTGCTTTGACCATTTGAAACAAACATCCATAATAGGTATGAGTGAAAATGAACCTCCTTTTATTGAACTTGGAGATAGCATGCCAATGCAATGCAGGTTAGGTATTGGACAGTCCTCTAGGAGTTGAAGCAGCATATCCTGAGAGTGGCAAATATAGCCGTTTTTAAATGTTCAGAGGTGACTAATAAGTCAATAGAGTTCACCTCGTAGAGTTGGAGATGGAACAACTAATATACGATAACAATATGTTACAGCAAGGTTGTGGATGCTACTAAAGTAGCTCTGTTCACCTTCATTTGAGATTGGAAAGGTGTAACCTAAAGGTGATGACAAAGCAATGTAGGGAGGCTGTGGATGCCTATGGAATTGGTTGGATCAGTCCTTCCGGGAGTTTTAGATGACATGATTTAAAGGTGGTGATATAGTAACTTGGATAGGTTGTAGAGGTCATTAAAGGTGGCTAACTGGTTTTGTAGGTGGAGATAGTACAACATAAAGATGATGACTTGGATTCAATGATTGACATAGAGTCGACGTCTGACTTCAAGTTAGCAAGCAATTGGAAATTTATTATATGGTCATTCTCTTAAAAGTATAGGAAACTGGGTGATCGAGGGTTGACGTGGAACTAAAGTTGACGGACGAAGCAATACTTCTCCTAAAAAGAGCAAAATTGGATAATCAGAGTTGATGATCGATCATAAGTGATCATAATGGCCTTACTCCATGATTTATGAAGATATATATAATATGCACCAAGGAATGTCTATTGTCGGGCTACTATGGGTGTTAGTTAGCTATTGTGTTACAGGCAATCAATGAATATTCGGTGTCGTGTAACGATGCACATCAGTTAATAGCATGTCTTGCGACTAATAAATGATGTGTGATTAGCCGATGGTAGGTGATCTACAGGTAGTGAGTGATGAATAAAATAGGTATTTGTTCATAACAAGTGTTGGTGATTGTTGGATGGTGTGAGACTGCTAATGGTGGGAAACTAATAGATGGTGGATATTGAGTGTCAAGAGGCATCATTTTTTAATAGTTGTTGGTTTGTACTGACCGCAAATTCAAGACGACTTATGTTATCTTGAATTTGAAGAAGGCTATTGGAGAAAGAGCTTGGTAAGGGATAAGAATTGGACTAGCGAGGCTGTTGGTAAGCTTCTAGGTTGATAAGCATTTAGGAGAGTGAGATAAAAATAACCCTAATCTTAAATTGGAAGGGAACTAAATGTTATTAGGATATATAAGTAAAATTTGAGATCAAATATTCAATGCACCTTTTTTTTACTGGATAGAGTTCCAATGGGGAATCCATAGGTAAGTGTGCTTTTTATGAATCATTCTTAGGATGAGTGATCACTTAAAAAGTTACATCAAGATAAATGCTAGACTTCTAATATGGGCCAGGCTGGGCGAGAGGGGACACCACTAATAAAATTTGCCTAGGTTGTTATAACTTGTGTCATATATATAATTCCTCTAATACAATGTATGGTTTGGGACGAATCATGCATGTTAATGAGATCTCAAGGTAGCTATCCACTAAAGAAGGCAAGAAGGGATTGTTGAGTTTGAGGTCTGGCAAGGAATGGTTCTTGACTATTTTCTTGGGTGGCAGGCTTCTAAGTGGAAAGGAGGGAAGGACTTAACCTAATCTTAATTTGGAATGTGAGAAAATGTTATTTTCTTATATAAGTAAATGTTAGACCAAATATGTGGTATAATTTTGTATACTGGGTTAAGTTCCAATGGGAATTCCATTGTTAAGTATGCTAAAGATTGTTGGGATTAATGAGGAATTAGTGAGCCCTTGGAAAGTTACGCAAAAAGGGCAAAATAGTTTTGTGCAATTTGGGGTATGGTAGGCTTAGTTAATGCATACAATGCCTTATCTGTAGTGGGACGTTCGAGGATCTATGAATATTAGAATGGTCATTTGGAGATTTTACAAGTATTAAGTGATTTAGAATCTCTTATGAATTTGGAATTTTAAATATGAAAAAATAAAAAAGAATTATGTTTTGTTTATAGGTTTTTAGTAGCTAATTCAATTGTTATTAGGAAATATATTGGAGTTCTCTTTTTTTTTTATTGATAATGAATGCATCGTATTTCACACTCACATTATGAGAAAGTGACTGGGTGATCCCACCCTTGAGCTTATTCAATTGAGCTGACTTGGACCATGAGTGGGTTACATGGTCAAAGGTGGTGAACAATGCTGATGAAATCTTTGATTAATGAATATAATAGATCTTTTCAATGTTCTTAGCTCTAAAAATTTTAACAATATTGATTTATCGATATTCCAACAATCACGTTATCCAAAATAATTTTGTGTAGCTTAGGTGATCCAAATTATAGTTATTCAAAAGTTCTTGATGCAGGGGCTCTTCTCAGTAATACCGGATCCCGCGATTTTGAAATTGTGAGACCTCACTATTGCGGGATTCGGCACGGGGCAGAATGAATCCGGTAATCGCGGGAATATGACTTTGAATTGGATCCCATCTCGATAAAACATATTTTTGCGATCATACAAGCTAGATCGAGCAGGATTTTCACAATACTACAAGCTTGATTGAGCTTGATTTTCGCAATTCCTCTGATAGGCGAGAATTCTTATGCATGCAACATCTACTGACTTCTAATTTAGCTTTTTTTCCTTTTTGATTTCTTTTCTATTTCTCCAATTCTAATTTGGTTATTCTCTACGAGGGAACTATTTATATCATGTTATTTGCTTTTTTTTTAAGACTTTTGACTTTGTTATGAGTATTTGAAGATTGCAATCTCTATTTTTACCTTAAGGAGTGTTATATCCTCCTTTTTTTGTAAATTGTGTATTCGTAGCTTGTGCAAGTTTGAGGGGTGAACCTCCTTGACCTCCGTACCTTGCCGTTTTGGATTTTTCTTTGTTGTTATCAATTGATAGCTGTCGAACAATGCCTATCCCCATCTCAACAATGTCGACTGCCCCTACTCTCCTTATCATACCACTGAATCTGCTTTCTAAACACTTTCTAGGAGCTTTAGAATGGTATTATTTGATATTATAACTTGACAAGCCCTAAATTTTTTAAAGATCTGTCTTTTTTGTCCCAAATGCAAAATTTAAAAAAAAAAATCTCCACCATACCTAAACTATTCCTACTACAATTCCCTAATTCTAAATTTTCAAAATCTAACATTTCAATCTTCACGATAAATTCATCTCGACACCTACCACCAACACCTTTGCCCTTGACCAACCTTGATTTGCAATTCTAAATATGTCGGAGATCTGATTGAGAGAAAATTATGCTATGTTGCCATAGAGAAACCTATAGCATGGTGTCCATGAATTTACTATGGAGGGTTTGCAATAGCAAATCCTCCAACCATAACATAGGCTTATTGTCTTTAAATAGAAACAATTCAGTGAGGCCACTTATAGCTCAACGGTGACTCACTAGATCGAGGGAAGTAAATCTCTCCCATCAAAAAGTTTTTAGCAATGAAAAATCAATTTCATGATGATTTGGCATGAAATATCAGATGAAAAGATAAGATCTTAGAATAAATGCAAATTTATCAGACTTTGAAGGTCGCAGGGTCCGAATGAATTTATTAAGTAGCTCCAAACAGTGAAACATGCCTTTGAGTACAAGGACGCCTCTCCAATCATAATGGTAAAGCTAGTCATTATTAACTCTTTGTGGTGAGAAAATTTGATGCGCACATGCCAGTGTGAGGGAAAATAATAAAATTACAACTTAATCTAAAATGAAAGGGAGATGCAATGCATGTACCTATCAGTGCATTGCAAACAAAATGTGCTTATTAGACTTCACTTACAATAAAAGACTTCTCAATAGAGGAGTACTCAAATGGAGGTGGCGGTTTCTCTAAATTGATCCTAGTCGGAGAGATTGGTTTTTACATATCCTTAGAAACATTTTCTTTGTGTTTTTCAGTTTCCTCTATCTCTTGAACTTTAGTCTCTTTTTGAATTCCAATATTTAATTCCCTTCCACTTCTGAGTTGGATAGCTTTAACTTGCTCTTTATTAGTCTCTTTAGGGTTTATCTCAGCATTGATAGAAAGAGTTCCCTGAGGCTTATTGCTAAGAGAGTTAGCAATTTGTCTCAGTTGATTCTCAATATTTCTAATTGTAGCACTCTGACTTTGCAATTGATTCTCCATCTGTAACACAACTTCTTCCTTAAACAACAACTTCTCCTTAAATTGTTGGTTATTGTTAAAGCTAGGAGGATACAAAGGTCTATAGTTAGTACTACCCTGGTTGTTATAATTACTTACAGGGTTTGCTTGATTGTTTCCCCAGCGTTGGTTTCCACCCCCAGAGTTATTAATCTAGTTAAAGTTAGGGTGGTACTTCCAACCTGGGTTATAATAGATAGTATATGGGTTATTGGGTCTATTATTAATTGCATTTAAAGTCTCATATGAAGATGATTGAGGATCAATCTTTCATTCCAATGAGCACATGAGGTGTTTGAGGTAAGTTTATTCCGAATTGGTCCAACTTCCTAGATATTGCGTCAACTTATGAAGTCAAAATAAAGATTACGTCAGTATCATGAACACTGACTACTTTCTTAAAGTTTATCCTTTCAGAGGACCATTGAAAGTTGTTCTTAGTCATATCTTTGATTAAAAAATATGCTTAATCAAATGGTTTTGACATTAATAAACCACCACTAGAAATTTCAATGATAGATCTAAGGGATAATACTAACCCATTATAAAATGTTTGAATAATCAACCAGTCTGGCAAAGCGTGTCGTGGACATTTCTTAAGGAATTATTTAAATCGTTCCCAAGCTTCGTATATTGACTCACATTCATACTGTGTGAATGAAGTAATATCATTTCTTAGCTTAATTTTTGAAGGCGGAAAACACTTAACTAGGAATTTCTGAGCTAATTCTCCTAAAATTCTGATTGATCCAGGTGCTAAAGAATTCAACCATATTTTTACTTTATCCCTTAAAGAAAATGGAAAAAGTCTAAGTCTAACAGTATCATTTGAGACTCTGTTGTACTTAAATGTAGCACATAATTTTATAAAACTAGCTAGGTGTAAATTTGAATCCACAGATGGAGTTCTCCCAAACTGGTTGTTCTGTACCTTTTTGATTATAACGGGTTTCAGCTCAACTGAGTGAATCTCTACAACAGGAGTTTGTATACTAAGGTGAATTTTATCTGCTGTAGGGTTTGCATAATCCCTTCAAGGTCGTGATTATTATCATTTTCAGTAGTTTGATTATCTAAGTTGTTGTGTGATGTGTTCTCCATTTCTTTTAAATTGTGAAGTTCATTTTGCTTTCAAATTTTTTTTATGGTTTATTCTAACTCAGAATCGTAAGGTTCCAAACTTTCAGATTCTGAACTATACATACAAGAGTAAAAGTTCAGAAAATAAAATTAACAACACAAAAAATTACTTAAAAATATTTTTAATACACAAACAAGAACTTATAGAGGTAAACAATGGTACAATTTTCCTAAAATAAGTCTACAGTTCACTAAAACTTTTAAGTAAAAAATGTTGTCGCTTCCTCGAAGAGGCGCCAAAAACTTGATCCATGACATAATATGTGTGTATTTAGTGTGTAATTACTTCAATTTCAAACTCAAACAAAGACGCAAAAAACTTTACTTCCATTGCTCGTATGTGCTTGCACCTTTAATTCTCGACTGAGTGCTATTTAACAAAAAATTCTCATTTTCTCCACAATTTAATTTTACATGCTAAGGATACTACGCAAGTGCACGTATCATTTCAAGTAATATAAGATATTCTCTTAGTCCCTAAGTATCGATCCCACGAGATTGAAAAAGCTCTTTTTACCGACTTAGTAAAACTCTACTTGAACTGCAGGTAACTTATCTAGGAATTAAGGTTGAAATTGTATGTGTATAAAAAAGTAACTAATACATACAAATTCTATTTCTAAACTTAAAGAAAATGCTAAAGGTTTCTAAACTAGTTTTATGTAAAAGAGCTTAAATTGTTTGAAAATCATTTTCTTTGCAATGAAATTATAATCAGTGTATGAATTGAATGTTTATAAATTTAAATGTAGTTTTGTGATAAATAAAAGCATGCATATTCTTTACCTTCTTCCGAGTTCATAAATAACATTGACCAATCTAGAGTTAAGTTTCTAAATTTTTGGTTATGTTGGGTAGGTTCTAGTCGGTCAACTAGATTACCCACATAAGTCCCCAATTGGGGCTAACCTAGCCTTAAGTTCTAATCCCTAGATCAAATTTGTTAAGATTCTAGCCTGTTACCTTCGAATCACCAATTTACATCTGTTAAATCTTATCTCACTATCTATTTGAACTCACCCTACAATTATTTTTTTTTTTATTCTAAAGGTTAATGTGGTAATTACTAATTGCGGAAAAACATAGCCCTCCCGGGTTTTTACGTTTTTACAATATGTTTTAACTTATGAATTGACCAAATTGTATAAGTAAATTAAGCATGAAGTAATATGCCATCGCAATATTGAAATAAAAGCAAATCTAAATATTTCTAATCCTACACATGACTATTTCTCATCACAAGGAAAAAGATGAAAACTGCTCAGATTTCATGGGAAAAATACAACACATAGATTTATATTTAAAATCAGGTTTACAAAATAAACTAATAAACTTGAATAAAAATACAAAATACTATCTCAAACTCCTCCCCAAGCAAATCTCCTGAAGTTTTTTTGAAGAATTCTCAACTCTTCTTACAATCTTACTCCAATACACACACACCTTCCTCTCAACAACCTTGCAACAACCTCTTCAACCCAACACACCCAACAACTTCTTTTACTTGAAGAGAAACCCCTTATAATAACCCATTGAAATACTCAAGAGTCACTTAGAAGCCCCTTCAAAATTCGTCCAAATACGTTGCAGTTAAAAAAAAAAACTGATTTTGGCGCCTAGGCGCCAGATCTTGGTGCCATGGCACCGAGCTCTCTATTTCCATGTACAGGGGCTGACCCCTAAGCTTAGGTTCACTTTGTGTTCCTTTGCTCTATTTGACCTCGTTTTGCTCCGTTTTAGCTCATTTTTCTAAAAAATTTTTTCTCTTATACCCGAAATCAAAAACATAAAAAATAACTTCCATTAAAATATAATATCATTAAAAATGAGCATAAAATGTATCTTAAGAAGTAACACATTTTTAGGCATGTCACTTGGGCAGTATTTTATTATTTTGTATGGTGATGATAAACCTTCGAGGCTTATTTTACTTTTCATTCCATGACCGAATGAATTGTTAAAATTTGTTGAATTGAAATATAAAACTTGGAAAAGTCTATGGTAGAATTAACTAGGTAGGTTTATCTCATACTATGAGGTATATGTTGATATGCCTTGTAGGGAGATGCAAATATTAGAGAAATGTGCTTTGATGAGTTAGATCTGGGATTTGTGGGAATAAAGCCATTTCTAGCCGAGCTTCTTTATGCACTCGAGAGAGGGTAAATAAGTCGATTTCTCTTATTTGTCACTAAACTATTTTTACTTGCAATTTCTATTTCATGAAATCCTTTTAACTTATTACAAGGAGGAGCCACTAAGTATGTGATAAATTTCATATAACTGTGATAATTTAGGATTACTTTGTAGGACTTAAAATTTTTAATTATTGTGATACTTTAGGATTACTTTGTAGGACTCTAACACATCCAAACTTTCAGGCTAGGATTAAAACTAGTAGGCTAGAACTTTTCCTAACAATGATTGCCTCATTCCCTTTGGGATCGACATTTCGAACTCTAAAATCTGGTTTACTGATACGACCCGTGCACTTGCGTTGGCCCCCTGTGTGTTGTAGCATCAGGAAGCGGTATTACTTAGACATATAAGAAATGGAACAATGGAGAGAGTGGAACTTAGGCCCAAACATGTAGGAAATTGAATGGCGGAGAGTGGAGATAACACAATCATTATTTATGAGTTAAAAAATGCAACTAAGGAATGAAACTTGCATGGTACATTATGATTAGAATAAAATGCAATATTATTTTATGGGCAACACATCAAAATTCATTTAGGAGAGAGCCATCGAGTCTTAACTTTAGTTAATCTTCTATTATAATGTTACCACATATTTATAGCTATTATATGTTAATTATAAAAATAAAATAATAAAAAAATTCTTCATAGGATCGACAATTTCCTCCTTAAATTTGAAATTTAAAATTCACTCCAATAATGTCTTGTTGGTATAAATTTTTTATATTTTTAGTATTGCATCGAGGGAGAGTATTTTTTAATTTGAAATTTAAGTTGTACTTAATTATTGGCTTAAATCTATGATTTAAAACCTTACTTTAACGGAGAGAAGGAGAGTTGTCAAATTAAAAAATTGAAATTATCTCCAATAATATTTCATTTGTAAAACTTATTAATTTAAGGCTCGCTTAAAGCGAGTAGCGTAGGCCAAAATTTGGCATGCTTGTATTAATTATGAATTCGGGGAGGCACTATTATTTAAAAAAAGAGAAACGGCCAAAATTTCATGAGTGGAGGTAGAGGGATAAGCTAAGTATAGAATTTCTCCATTAATATCATTAAAATTTGGTGCTGGATGATAAATGTAATAAAATCATCCTTTGAGAAACAAGTAAGATCTCCTTTTACTTAAAAAGCTTATGCTAGCATAACCAAGTATAAATGTTCCTTTTAACGAATATTATGTTCTTAAACTTGAATCCTTATCCTATATCATTAGGCTTCATTGTATAGATGTTCATTTCCAAAATTAGAGGTAATTTAGATCATTAAATAAATATGACTTGTGGGCAAACTCAGACATTGTTTCACCTATCTAGATATTGGGTTCTTCATTAGTTTTGTGAGTTAATACATAAATAACCCTACTGAAGATCATATGAAAGTCTAAGTTACCTTAAAATAATATTGGGAAATGGCCTATCATGTAAAAGTCATTCAACAAGGAAATCAAAATTTTCATAAATTTTGATTGGGAATGTTCAGATGTCATTTTTAACAAGTCAAACTCTCACCCATCGAGATATTGTACACTTTGGCTTGATGGCCTCATGGTTTTGTTTTGTTGGTGTAACTTCCTAGGTTGTCACCCATCCTAGGATTGCTCCTGCATGAACACACTTAACTTAAGAGTTTGTGTAGAAGCTCGAATCGTTGTACCAAAAGGTGCTTCAATATTTAAGAGTTCAGCTTCATTCTACTTAAGGGGTTTCACAATATTTATGTGTAAGGAAACTTGGTTACATGAAGAGAAAGAAATAATCTATGACCTTAAGTAATGCTGAAGCTGAATGTAGGGTAGCGGTACTTAGTATTGGCGAAGAATTACGGTTAAAAAGATAGTTAGAAGAACTAATCTAACAAGCAAAAAAATCTCTGAAAATATATATATTGTGACCACTAGGTTGCTAAGTATTGTAAAAAATCTTGTCCATCATGGAAAAGAAGAAACACTTCAGCATAGACCGAAAATCAAAAAAATTGAAAATGGACTAGTCCCACTAAATTATATTCTAAAAACTCAATATCGTTACCAAGGATTTACTTTGAATTATTTTTGATATATTAATCAATCAACTTGCCAGGCATAGTTAATATCTACAATCTAACCTGGACGCGAACGTTGAAATAATCATGATTATGTGGCGAAAACTTTTCTATCTACGATAACAACCAGTAATCAGTGCTCAACTTTCTATCTACAACAAATCTAACAATTCATGAAAAGCAAATTTTCAACTATAAAAATGTAGTAATCTATGAGCAACAGTTTTCTATCTTTAATGATTCAACAATCCATGGACAAAAACATTTCATGTATGTCATGTAGTTAATTCTGGATTTAAAAATTTAAGAATGTTTTCTAGATTTATTTATTTATTTTATTAATATTTGTTTCTGTACACTTTTATGTGCAACTTCTCATCTTCTTATTTTCACATAGACAAAACAAATAAAATTTAATCATAATATCTTCCTTTTTTTTACTTTTCCCTTTTTTACATTCTAATTTTCAAGAAAATGGAGGGTCGGTTTTTCTTTGCTGATTTATTCTTTCTGTCTTTGTATGTCCTGAAGGGTTGTTTCTATTATTTCTGAAATAAACGAGAATTATAGGGTCACATTAAAAACACGATGACAATATTATAGGTATTCCCTTACTACTTTGATAATGTTTACGTTGCCCTTCAAAAAGACAACACCAAATAAAAAAATCTGCAAACGTGCATTTCATTTAGTACATCATTGAATTATTTTCATTTTTTTGAGACTTTTGATGCATGTAATAAAAGCTTTTTGTTGTAATTCTGTTCAGCATCTCTTATTTCCAGTTATTAATATGCAGCTATCTGGTATAATTTTTCCTAATAGATTTAAACATGTTTAGGCAAGTTGAGGGTTCATTGATTGAGCGGGCTTGGGCTTGCACGACATATAAGAGGATGTAGACCAAAAGTATTAACATATTTTGTTGCTTATAAGCATTTTGGGAAACAAGAATTAACAGCAAATACAGGTTTAACAAGAATCAGTGGCAAACACGGCTTCATAAAGTTAATGTACAAAATATTTGATAATTTGAGGTCTTTGGAATAAGGTTTGCTGTGCTGCATTGCTGGTTTCACTTCTGCATTTGCGTATAATTAAAGGGCACTGATGTAATTGGAAAAAAAAGTGATCATTACAGCAATTAATTCACATATTTTGATAGAGATCTTTATGTTGTGTTCCATTACAGTATGTATGTTGGTCCACCACCACCACTACCTCTTTTACTTCACTCTTTTATTTATATATTTTACATAAAAAACAGATATTGACTTCTTAGGTGTGTTAGATACTATTTTAAGTTGTATTTGTGCCGATAAGAAATGCTTTGAGCAACATGTTATCTCACCTTGCCCTTTATTTAGAATATTTGCTAGGTTCTTAATGAGATTCTTTCTATCAAGCTTCTTTTTTTTGACATCAATAGTTCTTGGCACTATTTGTTTCTTTTTCAATCACGTGTTATGTTTTACTTTGAGCAGGATCGGGTGAGCCATAAGCTATCTTCAAGGGGGAAATATGTGTCGGTTAATATTGGACCTATTCGTGTGGTCTCCAGTGAGCAGGTTTCATATTTAATTTCATCATTTAACTTAAGAGGCTGTTTTGTGAGGCGTAATTTAACCATTAATTTTCTGCATACAAGTGACCATTCATACTTTGATTAATTTCATGTGGTATGTATCTTCACATATATTTTCACTCTCCAGGTCCAAGCTGTGTACAATGCTATGAGAAGGGATGAAAGGATGAAATACTTTTTATAGATTATTTTTTATGGATTCATAATACATTTTTATGTCGGAATACCTGCTTGGTTGTAAATTCTTAACCTACTTTAGTTCAGCCAGGTATGTTGCCTACCTTCTTTCTTTATGTTTTTTTTTCTTGCTATTCTTTCACTGCTGTACTATATCTCCTTTGGGAACCTAAACTGTGCTTGTTTTTTACAGATTGAAAGAGGTTATTAGAGCCAAGGATCTTTATAAGCCAAAGGAATGGAAGATATATCATCATTGGGAATACTATTAGTTGATATAATTATGCTATTCATGTTAACACATTTATTCACAAAGAGGAAGAAGTAGAGGATTATGAAATGCTGTTCTTTGTTTGGATAACCCTGGGGATTGCTCGACAGATTTGCCAGTGATCATTTTCTTCACTTTGTACTTGTTGACTGGTGTTACAGTAGAGGACTATGGAAAGTTCATTATGATTAAGAAGCTCAAGATAAATCTGTCCAGAGTTCTTTATGGCTAATAAGTTCAACATGCTCTTAGAGATTTTACAATAGTTGACAAGTTTAGTATGAATCTATCAAGTTCACCATAACTCTTGAGTTGAATATGATTATGTTGAATCAATATGATTCTATCAAGTTTAATGTAACTTGTGAGTTGAAATGACTATAATGAATTTGCTAGTTTTTAATGAGTTTAAAGTAAGACTTGAGATATAATAGTGAACTTGATGATTTCCTCGAAAACTTATAGTATCGATCGTGAATCTACCTATTTTATTTTTTTATTTCTAAAAATATTATTTTAAATTTTTAATTGGACTAGCTTGAACCTAGTTTATGAAAATTTTGGATTTATGGTTAATTTGCTAATTTACTTGTATCTCGAAGAGAATCTCATGAAAAGGGAAAGATAAGTGAACAATATACAAATTTAATTACATGATCAAGTAATTTATCATCATTATGAGTTAACTTATATAAATGATGGTAGCATAGTTGGTCAGTTTTAGAATTATGGTATGCTCATAAATATAAGCATGATATTGCCATTCAAAAACTATTCTCTCTTATATCATCATCAACCTCAATCTTGTTATATAACTTAATTTTTTAGTCAAAATAGCGAATATTCAAAGTAAATCAAGTGAAACATCATATTATACTTTTGATCAATCAAATAACCTTTCAAAACAAACCTATAAATCTTCTATTATGTAAGCTAACAATTGATTAGAGATTAAATGAAATCATTTATTTTACATTTTCTTTTATATTTGAACATTTTGTATTAATGAGCTATTGAGGTGGTGAGTATATTGAGTTAAACAAATGTGTTGAGTAACTCATAATTTAAATGCAAGATTGTATTTTTTTTATTGTTTTCTCAATTATTATTTGAAATTTTGCTTTTGTTGTATTCTTAGAAAGTTTGTTGCCTTAGATGGACCTCATTTTTTCTAGAGCTTTTGTCTTCAAAGTAGTAACTATCAAAACTCATAATTTAAATCGTAGCCCCTTCTCTTAATACAAATCTTATCATAAAGAGGGGAGTCCAAGTCATGTGGCCAAACTTTGTGTCTAAAGGATATAAGAAGACTTGGTAATGCTTGAAGTTAGTCACGTTTAAATATGTAAATTTAATTGAATTTGAGTTACAATTTTTTTTTGTTCAACGAAAGTTGCTAAAAATATAATAGTTTTGAATTTATTAAAAAATTATGCAAACTTGTACATTATTTTCTTATTTTCATTCGATGCATCTTCTATTATTATAATGAAGCTTAACATGGAAAGTATAAATGGCTACTTAGTTAAGCATAGATTACCAATTCTTTGGGGTATTTATCTTTTTTATAAGAGGTTGTCTCATAAATTTTTATCTTTAACTTATATTGAGATCTTTTTTATCTCAAAATTGAGAGAGTCAACTGCTCACCAAATTAGCAGATTAATGTGTCAAACTTCTAACTTAAAGTTGGTCAACTTCAATTTAAGAAATTAATTTTTGAGATTTTTTGGTCCAGTTTTTTTTGAAAAAAACTCCATACTTTTTCTTTCTTCCTTTTGATTTCATAGAAAAAAAATAGAAAAATTTAAAGTGGAACAAGTTCATGAAGTTTTTTCAAGATTTTGGTGAGTTGCTTAGCTTTCTCTTACGTAACTTTAGTTCTTGGGTGATTTGAACACCCCTTTAGATGATATTTTTTATCTTTTAGAGTAATTAAACTCTCCCTTGAATGACTTTAAATTTTGGATGAGTTGAATTTTCAATTTGATGACCTAAATTTTTAGTGAGTTTAACCCTCCCATTGATAACTTCAAAATTTGGACACATTGAGCTCTCTTTAATGAATTTATTATAAGGTATGGATTCCTAAAATACTTGAAAATTTCCAATGACAAGTATTCATTGGGTACTTTTTTGAGCATTGAGTTTTAGAGAGGACTTTTCTGAGTACTTGTTATATTCTTGAGATAAATTCTTGAATATTTATTGAGTTATAGGAATGAGTTTCTTGATCACTTGTTAAAATTTAGGGATGATTCTTTTGCATACTTGCTAAAATTTAACAAGTGTTTCTAGTGCTTACCAAATATCTTAAATTAGTTATCTATTGATGATGTATTCATGAATTTTTATGTTTACTTATTCTCCATATTTTGTTGTATTGCATTTATAATGCTATGGTTTTGGTTCTTAGCATCTGTCCATGCTCATGAAAAATTTTTAAAAGTTAAATTTTGATTTATTTATTATCATTTGAGATTCTGTTAAAAGACTTATAAGATTTCACATAAACAAATAATAAAAAAGTAATAAAAATTTGAGAAGAAAAAAGAAGAAGAAAATTAAGAAGAGGATTTAGGAGAGAAAAGTTCCTAGTGAAAGAAACTTTGATATCTCTATTGTTAGCATTGAACACATAGAAAAATCTCTTAAAAAAATTTACCTTTTGATTTTCTATTTATAATTGTTTCGGTTCTAAAAGAAAAGCTACACCTCGACCTACTAAATTAAAAAGTAAAAAAAAAAGTTTATGATGGAACTATTACTAACACATGAACATGCTAATCTAAACTTTAAAATGTGGATAAGGATAGCTCAATTAGTGAGTTAATGGAATCAGTTACAAGCTAAGCATGAGAGATTACTGGTCCATGGACAGAAATATTGATTATTTGATGAAGTATTTGTTAAAAGTTGGATGTTAAGAAGTAGCTCTTGGAAGTAGGTTAAGTGATCTTCAAGATGAGTCTAATGATTTTGATGTCTCTAATATGCTTAATATAACTCTATTGGGTTCACATTGTTGTTGATGGCTTTTAAAATAAATTTTCTAAGTTCAACATGATTGACGATTCTAAAAGTTCAAAATGATTATTGATTTCGATTAAAGTAGAAGAGAGGAGGAAAGGGATTTATTTCTGCCATGGTGGAGGGATGGGGAGAAGATGAGTGAAGTTCACATCATATTTTTACAAAACTCTTTGAATTTCATTTAAAAACAATTGAAATGAAGGAGGGAAGAGCTTATACCTTCTTTGGATGGAAGCTCTTAATTTCCTTGCTTTAGAGAAGTGGAATCTTCTTGATCTTCTTGATGAAGAGAGGGGAACATAATGATGGGGTTTCAGCTAAGGTAAGAAGAAGAAGAAAAAAAGGAGAGAGGTGGGCAACCGAGGGAGGAGAGAAGAAGAGAGGGACAGGGAGAGGGGATTTTCGACCAAAATGAGTAAGGAATGGGATTTCAAAAATTCATGAGGGCATTTTCTTAAGATAGATAATTTTAAAATTTTAAAGGGGGGGGGGTGGGAGGAGAATGGATTTCGACCAAATAAAGGATGGAAGAGAGAAATGAGAGGGAATTTTGAATGAAGGGGTTGAGCTGGTTGGGGCAAAAGAAATGGGAGGGTTAAACTCGTCTGGCTCAAAAAACTAATGTGAACACAATGTTGAAGTGGCTTTTGATTTTTGGTGTCTCTATCTCAAGGTACTTCAATTCAAAGTTCAAACAAGGTAGTTAAGGTGGTTATGAAAAATATTAGAAATTGGCACATTTGACTAAGAAAAAAATAGGAGAATACACTGGTGAAGTAGACTTTAGTTAAGGTGAACTTTATCTTAAGAAATTTGAAGCCAAAATTTGGGTCCTATCCTAGCAAAGAGTATATTTTAAGAGTTTTTTATGGATTTTAATTGATTAAGTTAAATATTTTTTAGCTTAATTTACTTTAATTTAAGTTTGATGTTGATTTCAATACAATTTGAGGGGCTATCATGATTATTAATATGATTATGATTATGATTATCTTTATTATAGCTCAAATTATTGTAGTCTTGATGGATCCCTAAATAGTCTGAGTGGAGTTAATTTAAAAGCTTTCAACAACCTAAACATAATCGTTAGTTCGTAGTGAAAAATGATGTTCAATGAAAAATTTTAACATAGGTGTAATTTTCATGTATGAAAACTTGAAGTAAAAATGCATGTTTTTCCATATGTAATAACAAAGATCATGCAACTATCAGAATAATATTTCAAGCTCTAATGATCTGTGGAGAGAATGATGAATTTGAGGTGAATTTGGTTTAAGCTGATTTTTAATTTAATTTTAGAGTTTGGTTGAGGCTGGCTGTATTTGATTTTATTTTAGTTTGGTTAATTTTAAATTTTGTTTAGTTAGATTCCAATTTTATATTTAAATTAAGGTTGACTCAAATCTTATTTTAAGTGGGTTCAAGTCTTGGCTAATTTGGGTTTAGTTTAGTCATTTAATGACACTAGAAAAGGATTTTAGGTCTAAATGAGAGTGGATATATGCCAGGCGAAAAGGTTCAACATGGTCTTTAAATCTTCATAAAAAACAATTAGGAGGTAGGAAGATAACCACAAAAATCAGAGTAAGACTTGTTTTATAATAGTTCAAGGAAAAGCTTTTTATTAGAACATTTTATTTGATTTTAGGTTCATGATTCATCTAAAGGCCAGTAGGAGAAAATAACCAAGATGCCCTTCCTATTTGGGTGCATTAATAATACTTTAAAAAATAGTTAAAGTTCTTGAGGGGCTTTATTGTTATTATAATAATAACTATTAATCAAATTGTTGACGCTTTTGAAGGGAGCTTGGGAAAATTTTATTGATTTAACCTTAAAAAGATAAATACTTAGAGATAAATTGATAAGTTATACAATAATAATAATAATAATAATAATAATAATAATAATAATAATAATAATAATAATAGGAGTAGCAGTAGCAGTTGTTGTTGTTGCAGTAGTAGTAATAGTAATAATAATAATAATAATAATAATAATAATAATAATAATAATAATAATAATATTATTATTATTATTATTAAAGTAATTTCTAATTCTAACCTTTGATTCATGCATTTAATTTATTAAAAGTGCTTTTACATTGCCATTTTAATTTTCCATAAGAGATTTACAAATTTAAATATTAAAAAAGAAGGTTGCATAACTTTAAAGAAATTATTTCAATCATACTCTTAGAATTTGCAATAGCATTAGAAATAATATAAAATGTCTCCAAATTAACATAAAAACCCATCATATCCTTAACTTCTAATAAAAAATAAGCATATTGTGCATGGAAGCAAACTCAATATGGCCCAAAGAGTGTAAATCATCTATAAATATAAGTTTCCCATATAACTTGTCATTATGTGCAATTGGTATAAATAAATTGTTGCATCAGCTCTCCATTGACGATAGAAACATCTTATTATATTAGATATCTCAATTTATCATAAAAGATGCTTTTACATGAGTGATGAGTTTAGGCACAATAACCTTTAATTTGTTTACTAAGAGTGTGAAATTATAAAATATATTTGCAAAATGAAATAGGTCTATAATCAGTAATTTATTTATAGTAATCTCTTTGTGGATAAACTTAATTACAAAAAAAAAAGAATTTAGCATTTCTTAGGTCTAACAAATGAGCTTACTTATCAAAGTAGTTTGCTTTAATTATATATTGTTTGCTTGAAAAGTGGAGTCCACTAATTTAAAGAAATAATAATAATAATAAATTTTGCCATCAAATTTTGATGTCAATAGTGTAGTATGTTCACTTGAACGTTACGAGCCATATTCTGCTCCTATGAAGGTCCCCATGAATCAAGACACTCAATCTAGCCCTCTGGTATATGCTTAGAGCATAAAGCCAAAGTTTGATCTGAGTTCACTAGCACCCTAGACTGGTTGCACTCGCGCCCCAAGCAAGCACACTAGCACCCATCACTGGGTGCAGCTATGCAAATGAGGTAATTTTGGCTAGACAACTCGAGAACATGAGATACATGTGCTAAGACAAGGGCGCATCCACACCCAAAGCTTGACATACTTGCTTTAAGGCAGATAGTTGCCAAGAACACTCGAGTTAGTGTTGGGTGCACCTACGCCCTGAGTACACCCATAAAGTGGCACACACGCTATTGACCTCACTTTTGGTTGAGGTCTAGTCTCTTCCTTTAAAGCTTATGATCTAGCCATATGAGTTTCCTGTTGTCTATTCCTATAAGAATAGTAAAGGGAACCCTTACCATTATAAATTTTAAAACTCTTCTTTGCTCATCTTGAAGTTCCACATGTTTTTTCTAACCTTTAGCACTTTGTAGTTGAAGCAAATATGGGGGAGCTCAAGGAGAGTCCCCATAGAACTGTTTGGCCTTAGAGCTAGCCTTGGCGTTGTGGTTTTGGTTAGTCTTGCACACACACACTTGATACCCCTCACCTTCATTCACAACCCAAAACCTTAACCAAACATGCTTAGCTTGATTTCTTACTCTTTTGGAAACTCATGTGGATAGTCCCCTAAACCCTTAACTCTAGGCTAGGGTTTGGCTAATACCAACACATGGAGGATCCATAGTGGGAGCTCCCTTGGTCTCATGGCTAAAATAAAAAGGGTAATTTTACAGTTAGCATCCTCAATTGATCTCATTCTATCCAATTACCCAATTTTGCCCAAAAATCATCTCAGACTCTTTTAAACCACTCAAATTGCCCAAAACATTCCAAAATTTCCAAAATTCCCAAAATACCCCCAAAATTGCAAAAAATACCAGAATACCCTTGGTGGCCCAAAATTTCCCAAAACCCCCCAAATCATTCCAAACACTCCCAACACCAAGCTTGACCACTCATGAAGTCCAATTTAACTAATTTGACAAAAATCCCAATTTTTCTCTTTAAGACCCAATTACCTCAAATCACCTCGAATTTCCACCAAATTGATTTCAAATTTCCCCAATTTCAAATCTAAATTCAATTTTGTCATATCTGAACCAATTTTGAACCAAATTTAAGCCCAATTGAATCCAATTTCAAACCTAAATTCTAAGCCTAATTTTAACCCTCAATTGGACCTTAAGCCAAAGTTCCATCAAATTAAACCCCCTAACCAACCCAATTTTCTCAATCTTTGATTTTAAACTCTTCATGAAATTTCCCCACACCAAAGTAAACCTTCAATTGGCCTTGATCCAAACGCTAGCCCAACCTAAACTCAAGCTCAATTTCCTTTCCCCAAAATTGACCTAACTTCATGGTTCCATCAAATTGAGCCTTGAAATCAATTCAATTGCCCCAATTTCATCTCCTAAAATCTTCATGACATCTTCATGGACCCATTGGACCCTTCAAAAAATTTTTAAGCCAAGCCCAAACCAAGCCTAAATCCAACTTTTAGCCCAAACCCTAATTTTGAACCTAAACTTCAAATTAAATCAAATCAAATATTTTGCATTAACCAACCTTAATCATCTCCTACCTTGATTAGCCCCCTAGGATGCTAAAAAATCACCCAAGGCCCCATTTTGAAACCATGGACTAAGGGTCCCTTGGATTAAAGAGCCACTTACCCCATATGGTTAAACTCTTTGCCCCATGCAATCACCCATCAAGCCTCAGGGCCAATCACAATTAAAACTTCTCTGACTCTCCTTGACTCAGCTAGCCACAACCTCACCTCTGGCCAGCTACTCTAGTCACCAGAGAGCTCAAATATGAGAATACCTGTCCCCATCCTATGTGGCTAGCCTTGATTGGTCATTAGCAAAGCTTAGCACTCCACATAAGCTTATTGACACTAGCCAATCAGAGCCTGAGGCCCTCCCCTTAGCCATGGCTATAAGAAGTCCCATTTTTTGACAACTTCCAGGTGTGCCAAATCCTTGAGGAAACTCTGCTAATTTACTTCCAAAGCCTCTCCAAGCTGCCTTGAGTTCATTCCAACCATTTACCCCCACTAAAATCCACTGTATGAGCTTAATTTTGAGTTCAAAATCCAGGGTTTTTTTTTTCTGTCACTCCATTAAACTCCACCAAATCTCAAATTAAACCACCCAAAATCTTCCTCAAACCAAACGAGGAAGTTCCCGATTAGAACTCTCATATGTTGAGCACTCTAACCAACTTCTAGACCAAGGCTGCATCACCCCATGATCAAACTCTTGTCTAAGCTTAATCTCAGCTCAAATTGGTGCTTGGAGGAGCTTCATGGAGTCACAACGAATGTCTACAACCAACCCAATCAAGGCCTCAACTGTTGGGCTAAGGTATAGATCATAAACCCTAAAAACGTGCTTAATTTCATCAATTATGAAGAGAATGATAATCTTAAATGCATCTATCCGTATGGATGTGTTTGTCTCAATTATATGAAGCTATAAGAACAAACCGTGAGTGATTTGATTAAGTATTGAGCAAGCTGGAAGTTTTTTAGTGAGGGACGGTTCTCAGTTTAGAATAGATGGGGTTTGTGTGTGTATCAATCCAACAATAGAGGAGGAGTTGGATGAGGAGATGGTTCATAAAGCACGACCCGCTTGGCAGCTGACGTTGTCGACACTAAAAATTGGGCTTTGTGAAGTTGTTGGTTACCAGGATGGATATCCCAACACCTGTTTTAATTTAATTTAATATATAATTTGGAAAAATAGTATTTTGGATTTTTGAAAATACAAGACCAAACCGATTTCATATCCCTAATGATTTAAATAAATGAGTCTAATACCGCAAATAATGTATCCATCCTAAAGGATAAACACACTACTTACTTGTAAGACTCGATTAAATAAATTAATAATTGTATGACATCCATTAAGTCTGTCAAAAACCAATGTTTATTATAAGCTAACAAGTTCCTGTATTTAATATGAAGGATTAAATAGGGTTTATATTAAGTTGGGTTCAAAAATGCTTCTTATAAGGGCAAGCCCTTATAGTTAATTACATCTTAGATAACCGAAGTCACCTAAGAAAACTCTCGATAAAAATCAGGGGATATTATCTTCAAGGAGTTTAAAGGAATAGTTTTTTTTCAAGGTGATCAGACAAAGATTTGTGAAAGAGGAATGACTCCAATTTGGAACATTTTATTTTAGAATCCAAAGGGAGAGAGGCTAGAGGATGTCATAGATCCGGAAGAGAACCTCAGTGACTTCCCAAAACTATCATACTGTTTGGCTTTAGTTTTGGAGATTAGAATTATTGCATGTTTCATCCTGCCAATTTTATTATTTAGGGCTTACATTCATGTAAAACGATCACACAAATAGCTTGGAAGATGTGAGGATTTAGGTCATAAAGAATAACAACCTCGGAATCCTAAGGCTAGTTAGGGCTTATATTGTATAGTAGAACCATACAAAGGCTTAAAGATAAGTTGAGAATTTATGTTGCATAATCAAACAACCTCGAAATTCTATGAATTATTGCTTAATTATAAGGAATGGTTTAGTTGGTGTAGACATGTTTTGCTATTGAAGATGGTCGTGCTGCCTACAATGCTAGCTCCAAGCTCCTCATCGTAGCAAGTTTAAGTCTTTTAATGTGTCAATTTATGATGTCAAATAAAATATTCCTAAGGGTCATGGTTGTTTAAATATTATGAAGCATGTTAAAGTTGATTAGAGTGGCACCTGTTAGGATCCTATGGTTCCCTTGTTCCGGTACCGCTGTTCTCCATACTTTCATTTATACCATGAGAAATGTTGTTAGTAACCGTAGGTTACCTCCTCCGAGGGATTCCCAATCATCCGATAGATGTTTTAATTTAGTTGCAATTTTGGTTTTGTGATGTTTGTGATTAAATTTTGAGTTGTTTTATATTTTGAATGTTGTGGGGTGAATTTATCTTGTTTGATTTTTAAATTTTTTTTTGTTTCAGTTTTTTGGATATCCTATAAGTTTCAATTTTGAAATGTATGGTGACATTATTGTTTAATATGCAAGTTCATGAGCAGGACACAATAGGTAAAGGTAAATTGCAATGCAATAACTTAAAAAGTGTACCTATTGATTCTTCTCATTCCATCATCTGGAAGTTCAGTAATTGCAAGACATATATATGTATATATATATATATATATATATATATATATATATATATATATATATATATATATA
>NEWO01000812.1:247305-273008 GCA_003013225.1 Phalaenopsis aphrodite
ATTGACTTAAAATTTTTATGGGGAGCTCCTCTGACATTAAATTATTGTGGAGAATGATTTTTATGTCATTTATACATGTAATTACTCCAAATTAATTTTATTTCATTTTTTAGGGTTTGTGACAATTAGGCTTATTTTTATTGAGTTAAACCAAGTTTATATTTTTTTTAAGATCCTCTGACTACAGTGAACCTAATAAAACAAATTTTTTATTTTTTTGATGATTATTTTAATTATTTTAATTATTTTACCAAAAGAGGGTCTATTAAATTGAAAATTAGATATCTTTGGTTAGAGATGCCCCCTGAACTTGGAAAAATCAAGAGAGATATCAAACAACAGATACATCAAAAGCCCCATGGTCCCATGCCATGGTGAAATGTTTATTCAAATGGAGAATCAAAATAAGAAAAACACCATTTAACTAATTAAAAATTATTCATGCATCAAATGGATATGAAAATATTTTCACATTATTCTCCTCTATTCATTGAGCAAAAGGGTATTTTTATTTTATTTTTGTGATTTTTCTACACAAAGATATGCATTTTTGAAGTTCTACCTATTTAAATAAATAAGAAAATTCCCATTTTCCTACTTAAGTGATGCGGCACCACACAATCCTCAGCGTCTCCAAACTTTCCATGCGGTGTGCTCCCATTCGACGTCGCCACTTGAGCCAGCTGCCACGCGTCTCCACTGTACAACCTGACAAAATCAGAGCCCTCTGTTCAATAAATGCGCGATCCAACAACTAGGGGTAATTATCCTCAAATCCTTAGCCTGAGAACCGTCCACATTCAAACCCTAATATCTCTCTCGATAATCAACCAAATTAAGCAAGGTTTGTTCTTATCGACTCGTCTTGACTAGGAGAACATATCCATACGGTTAATCATGCCTTAAATAAATTCTACGAGTATGGAGAATCAAATGAAGCTTGATTTAGGGTTATGTTTCAATAACTTAGCCCAAGAGGTGTGGCCTTGATTGGGTTCTTCCAAATGCTTACCTTGAGTCCAAAGAGCTCCTAGAAGAAGCCTCAAGCCATGGTGAAATGCATAGATATGAAATCGACCAAGGTCAATTTAGGGGCTCGATCAAACTCCACCTTAGGGCGGTTTGGTGATGGGGCTTTTGTGGGGGATCTTCTTTTCTCACTAAGGGGATGATGTGGGTGCAATTGATTTGGATTTGGTGGAGTTTAGAGGGATGTCCTATTTTGGGCTTGATTTTGAACTCCAAAATTGAGCTCAAGCTGTGGGTTTAAGGTATTGAGGTGATTGAGTTGAACTCAAGAGGTCTTGAAGAGGCTCTGGAAGCAATTTGGTAGAGTCTCCCCACGGAATTTCAAGCTCTCCCCTCTTGGCCATGGAGGGTGGGTTTAAATAGAGGGGGAAGGAGAGGCCATCAGAAGAAATTGGTGGGTTCCATAAGATGCTTAGGTGGAGGGGAGGAAGGGGAAAAAATCCAATTGGAATGAGCCAACTTATTTGGGTTTAATTTTTAGTTTTGGTCTAGGTGGAGCCTTTGGACATGGGTTTTCCGGCAGCCTAGGTGGTCGGCTGACCAGGGAGGGGTCACCATCCAGATCATGGTGGTTACAGCTTGAGTTTGGTGAAGTCAATTGGGGTTGGCCATATGTAAAGGTGTTGAATTAAAATAGGGTGTGGGAAGGGTCATTTTGGCTCAAGTCATGGTTTGGGGTTGGGTTCACTCACCACGGATGGTTTGGATGCTGAGGGAAATCACATGATTAAGCTTAATCATCATGGTGAGGTCTCTATCCAAGTGATTTTCCATAAGCATGAGTTTTGGATGTTTCATGAAGTGGTTTAAAAAGGATCTTAAGGATATTTGAAAGTGGCTTGGGCTCTTGCCATTAATAGCTTGATGAGGTGGCAAGGCTCTCATGGCTCACCTATGGCTTAAAAGTGGCTTGACTCTTTTGCATGAAAGGGGATTTTGAATTTATTTGGTATTTTTTGTGAAGTTTGGCATGATGGTTGATTTTTAATGATTTGATCATGAATTTAAAACTTAGGGAATGATTTTAATCAAATGGATGAAGAAGAGAAAAAAATGTCATGTGGGCTTTGGATTTGGGCTTTTGAAATTAGATGTAGTGGGCTTAGGCTTTAAAAATTGAGATTGAATTTGGTCTAAAATTTGGGCTAATTGAATGTTGAATTTGGTATAGTAAGATGTCATGAAGAGCTTAGAAGTGATTTCAAGTGATTTGAATTGAATTTGATGGTCAATTTGGTGGATTTAGTCATATGGTCAAAATTGGGGCCTTTGCAATTGGGTTAAATTGGGCTTAAATTTGGTTTAGATTAGGATTAGGGATACTAAATTTTGGTTTGGAATTGAAATTAGGTAAGATTGAGGTCAATTGGGCCCTTAAGGGCAAATTTGGGCTTTTGGTCAAATTGGGTAAAATTGGTCAAATTGGGTCAATGTGATGGTTAAAAATTGAAATTGGAAATATTTGGGATGATCTTGAATTTTTGGGAATTTTGGGATATGAATGGCATTTTGGTAATTTTTGGCAATTGTGGGGGTATTTTAGGAATTTGGTGATTTAGGTGAATTTTGTCCAATTTAGGTAGTGGTGTGTGGTTTGAGATGATTTTGGGAAAATTTGGATAGTTTAGGGATTTTTTGCAAAAATTAGGGTTGTAGGGGTATTTTGGTAATTTGGTGATTTTGGGCTAGAATGGGCAAGTAAGCCATGAAGCCATGCCAAACCAATAGGATCCATAAGAGGTTTCATTTTGGATGCTTAATATGATTGTTCTAACCCTCTTGGCCAAAGACTCTTTGTATAGGTTCATTTATATGAGCTTTCCAAAAGGAGTCATGGGAACAAATCAAGGGGTCTTAGGGTCTGGAGTATGTAAGAAAGTTTAGTGTGTGCAAGCAATCTCAACCAAAACTAGACCACCAACGTTAGTCCTAAGGTCTGACCATTCTATGGGAGACTTCCCTTGAGTTCCCTCATACTGACCTCACCTACTAAGTTCTAGAGGTTAAGGCCAATATGTGGAATTTCAAGTTGAGCAAAGAAGAATTTGAAATTTCTAATGGTGAGGGGTCCCATTCCAGTCCTCTAGGAACAGTCAATAGGAAAATCCTATGGCTAGACCCTAGGCTACTAAAGAGGAAAAAAAATTAGACCACAACAAAAAATGAGGTCAACAGACGCAGAAGGCAACATTGAATGGGAGCACGTCACATAGTCTTTCGAAGTTGCTAAGGATCTAGTCAGCGCCGCGCGGATAAGGAGATAAATAGGGTATTTTAGATTTAATTAAATACTGAAACTTAAAAAATTCATAACTTGGTGTAGAAAAATAATAAAAATAAAATAAAAGTACCCACTTGCTGAGTGACTAGAGAAGAAAAATATGGAATAAAAATAAAAATTTTTTGTTGTGTCTCTGATTTGTAATTAATTAAATACCCTGTGGACTATTTTAAATTTAATTATGTAAATATTAATCATCATGGCTTAAAACTTTAGAGATTGATTCCTCATGATAGTGAGGATGTCTCCTGATTTTTTGAAGGTATGAGGACACCTCTAGCTCTAAAACCCTAATTTTCAAGTATATTGGCCCATTTTTAATAAATTAATTATATAAATCAAAATCTTAATAAAAAAAAATATGAGGTCTGCTTTGGTAGGTTTCCTGTGGTCAGAGGACTCTGGAAAATATATAAAATACTTTTAATAAATTGTGCGTAACTTTCTAGCTAATTAAGTGCTTAAAATTTATAAAAAATTAAATAAATATAGTACTATAAAAAATTAATAAAAATGATTTCACAATGTAAATAATAATTAATTTAACTCACTATAAAAATTTGGAACCCATTTGAGTTAATTTGATCAGTAAATTTTATTTTTTAAATAAAATGGCTTTTTTGTATTAAAATAATTATAATAATTAACATATAATTAGGAAAATTATGAAAATTGGTTTTTAAAGTTACTTTTGATTAGGGACAATTAGGAAAAATAAAAATTATTTTAAAATAAATAGTTCATTTTTGAGCTACTTCTTGAATTTAAAATAATTAAAAATAATAAAAAAGTCCAAAAATATGAAAATGTTCCAAAATGTTCCTAATTGTTCCCTAATCACTTGGGTCATTTTGAAATATTTTTTCTAATTTTTTCTAATGTAGTTATGTATTTTTAAATGTCAAAAATGTATTTTCCTTACTTTTTCATTAAAATAATTATAATAAGTAGAATAAAAATCATAAAAATGAAAGTTTACTTCTCTGAGTTCTCTGGACTTAGAGAGATTTAAAAAAATAAAAAGTAATTTTTGAAATTAAAATATATGTTCTATATAATTAATCACTAAAATCACTAAATAATTATAATAATTAAAATATAATTTGAAAAATCATGAAATTTTTTTCAAGTGGTCCTCTGACCTAGGTGAACCTTCTTATAAACAAAAATCTTACTTTGATAAGTTAAATAAATTAATATTTGAAATCCTACTTTTGAGATAAAATAATTATATAAATTAAATAAAAATTAAAAAATCATAATTTCTCCTTTGATATTTTAATTGACCCATGAGTGTGGTATCATAAAAATTTCAAAGTCATTTGAGTTGTATTTAATGAGTTATAGAGTGAAGAGGCCCTAGGGGAAAAATGGTAATTTGAGATTTTAATACCCTAATTAAATTTTTGGTTAACCAGAGGGGTAAGTGGGTACTTTTGATCATAATAAACCCTTTTGGTTGCTTAAAACATAATGGGTTAAGAGATAAAAACCAACTTGTCACCTTTTTATGATACATGTAAAATTGTAATTTTATAAATTGTTATGACTTGGAGATTAATTCAGTTAGATGATACTAAGGTGGTGGGCTTAAACTAGGAAGATAATAATTCACTTATTTGAAGCTCCTAATTGGTGATTAGATGCTAGTATGATCCTTTAATGAGAATTGTATTTCATTTAATTTAACGCCTTCGATTTTTACAAACCTACCCTGAAGATTGGATTTAAGGGCTTGGTAGTGAGCTAGGTTTGATATTTAAACTTATTTAAAGACGTTTAGAAAAGAGGAATATGATTAATTAATGAATACTCTTAAACACTATAGACCCAACTTTAGTGGTGAGTACAAGATCTTTAATGACTTGAGTTTGCCCTAAGAGTACCCACTTTCATAACTCTTAAGCAGAACATTAAGTGACTGTCAAACTACCCCACTCTCAGGATGATTAAAATATTAATGTTCATTGAGCATAGAGTGTATTAATTCATTGAAACTAAATCTGACTTTGGATGATTAATTGAATATTATAATACGTTCAAATGAACTTGAAACATTTCAAAGGGTTTAAAAGTTGTCTAGGGTTATCTCTCAAACACTTTTGAAATCTTTTGGATATTTTAAAGGACTACAGAACTTATTATAGTTTGTTCGAGAAAATGATCCATTAAAATTTTTAGGGATCCACCAGGTTATGCTTTGGGACCCGATAATTCACCTAAATCAATAAAAATACCTTACACTACTTATCCTATTTTAATTGACCTAATGCTCAAGGATTTGAGTCTTCTCTTATATATTTAAATCCTTGTGAGAAATTGGGTAAATTTTTTTTTGCTACATATGGATCATCAGACTTTTTGTAAGTCTGAGGTCTAGGTGGTTAGGGCAAGAACGAAAATGCTAATGTGTGATAAAGCGAGGGATACGATATGATATTTTAGAATAATATCTTCTATTTCAAGGACCTTCAATGAAAGGAGAGGATAAGAACTGATGCTACTATTCAACAAATCTTAAGAAGATGATTGCCTGCGATATTCTTAGGTTGTTTGTAGTCCTAGCTCAATCAGAGTAATTAACTTGTGGACAACACCACTTTGCAAAGTATTTACAAAAATGAAACTTCCTTTTCATGATCAAATAAATTTTATATGTATGAAAATTAAATTTAAAAAATGAAAACTTATGATGGTCCATGGTTAATCACTTGGATCGAGGTTAGGACTACCCTCCGTAGACTATCGGGTTGGTAGCTCTTACTTAAGGTCCGGAAGCACACTGTCCAGCTCTGAACCCCCACCTTTTCTAATGTCTTACACCCAGTCCCGATCTTTTATATGTGACTATGGGTTTTATTTTACTTGTGTTTTCCCTACGACTCATTTTCTAACTTTTTCTCACACCAGACACTTCAGTTTACTTTCTCGCCAATTATTTAAATTTTCAGCAAGTATATTATGTTTTATGTTGCTGACAATGCAGCGATAGATGTGGCCCAGGTATGCATTTATATTTTATGCAATGCAATTTTATTTATTTATTTTTCAGTACTTTCTTTTATGCATTTATTTACCTTGCTTACAAAACACTCTTCAAAATTGAAAATTATAAAACCATTTTAAAAATTAAACAACATTTAATTAAAAAAAATAACATAACAATAACATAACACATCCTTTTAAATTCAGGAGTTCCTCAGATGAGGTAACCCACGACTGCTAACCAGATCTCTTCAGTTTAAATGAGCTTAACAACTCATTTAAACTAAATAAATTTAAAAGAAAATAGTGGTACTAGAATGATGTAACCGTAGGATCCTAATAGGTGTCGCTCAAATTAACTTTAACCCCCCAATAATGCATGAATAACAAAATTTTTCATTTAATCGTTTTGAACCTTAGACTTTAGGACAGCTACTTAAACGAGGAGCTTGGATCTAACTTCGAGGGTAGCATTCTGTAATAACAAGTGAATCTACAACAACAAATCTTTTCATTAGAATTAAATAACATGTTATAGGATTTGTTTGCCTAGTGCAACATAAATCCTCACCTCATCTTTAGGCATTTACACAATTATTTTGTGCAATTTAAGCCTTAACTCATTTTAGGATTCTAAGGTTTTCGTACGTCACGACATAAACCATCCTATCTTCCAGACTATTTGTATGATTAGGTCGTGCAAATGTAATCCCTAATTAATAAAATTGGTAAGATGAAACATTTAATAATTTTTTTCTCTAAATTGAAGCCAAACCATAGGATAGCTTGGAAATTCATTGAGCTTCTCCTCAGGATTTGTGACAACCCCTAGTTTTCTCCCTTTGGATTCCATAAAAATGTTCCAAATTCAAGCTTTTCCCATTTGACACTCCTTGGTCTGATTTTTGAAAACTCCTACTCTTTGAAATTTTTTAAGACAATATTTTCTGATCTAAATCGAGATTTTTCTTAGTTGACCTCGATCATTTAAGATAAAGTTAACTATAGGGGCTTGCCCTTATAGAAAACTTTAGAACCCAACTTAAAATAAACCATATCTAATTGTTCATATTAGATAGGGGAACTTGTCAGTCAATATAAAAATAGTCATACTAAATTTGATGTCATAAACTCTTTAGTTTATTTAATCGAGCCTCACGAATAAGTGATATGTCTGTCCCGGGATAAGTATATCACTTGTGGTGTTGTGCTTGTTTATTAAAACTATTGTCTATATGGGATCAGTTTGGTCTCGTAGTTTTAAAATTAAATTATTAGTTTCCAAAATTAATATATATATATTATATTATATTATATTATATTATATTATATTATATTATATTATATTAAATATCTTTCTTCCAAAAAAGCGATTGACATATGCTTAGGTGCCTGACATCCTTGTGCCAAACACCAGGCAACCCAATAAATATTTTTAACCAAGTCTTTCACATAGCCATATGAGCTGTTATTAGGCATGACCTAAATATTAGGGGTCTAATGAGGTTTCTCCATTTCATCCCACCTCCCCAAGAACCAATGAGATGGATATTATGTGAATTAAGTCCCATTATTCTATGGAATTTTAGAGGAAAACCAACCAATAGCCAAGCTAGCTGATGGAAAAGTTGGGGATCCGAAATTTATTTGGCATTTGTGAGTTTTTTAGCTGAGAAGAGAGCTATAGAGCATTTATTTCTTGGAGAAGGAGAGATACCTAAAATAAAGCTAGAGTTTCTACCTCTATCTTCTTGCATTGTCTTCTTCTTCTTCACCAACTTCTTCATTTCATCTCTTCTTCTCTGCTTTCTCATTTTATTTAGAGTGAGAGAGGATATCATCATTTTCTCAACTTCCAAGAGAAAAAATGTAGGAGTTTAGCTACCCGATGGACAAGTAGAACTTAGAGCTAGGGAGAACACTTCTTAAAACCTCGCAGTGATGAAAAACTGTAAACATTTTCTTCCTTTTCTTAGAAAGACCTTAGGCTAGTGTTAGAAGATTAATTTAGGTGGTTGTTAGAGAGAGCTACTAGGTTAAGAAGCCATCTTCTTTGTCTTCTTTATGTTCCCTGACTTTATTATCTTTGCCATAGCGTTTAACCCATTTTAAAACAGGTTGCGTCCTTCTTAGCTTAGAGAATGAAGAAGTTTTTGATCCATCATTCCCTATGCTATGAAGTGTTTTCTTTCTAAAATGCTCTTCATCTCCTTACCAATAAAATGGAGGCAGGCATGTGATTAGCATGAGTAATTCTATTATCTATGTGTTAATCAAGTCGTGGTGCGCCACTCCATTGTTGAGTCTAAGACCTATGTTAATTCACTAGGGAAAAGATCTATTTTCAGTTAAGCATGATTAGTTTCATCTTTTCATGTGCATATTTGCATATTCATGTGATACAGAGCATATTATATAGGCTCTTGAATGTTGCATAAAATGTATCTTTTGTAGCATGCTTACAAATTTATGTATAGCATGTAAGAAAATGTATTTTTTATATTGCTTATGGATTAAGATCCTAATGCATGGAAATGTGTGTATTTTTGTCATGCTTGTGACTAGTTATCAACTATGTGAGAAAACTATCATTTTTGCTTGATACATTTTTCTTTTTTAGGAATGTTTAGGTGATAGTATCACTGATTGAAAAGTATTGTGCTACTTTACACAACACATTTATAGACATAGAAATTTGCATGTCTGTCACACATTACTTGCAAATGATGCTTTGTTGACTTCACTTATGGTTGAGGTTTAGTTTTCATCTTTAGTAGCCTAGGGTTTAGCTACAAGACTTTCCTGTTGAATATTCCTAGAGAGCTAGAAAAGGAATACTCACCGTTAGAAATTTTACACTCCTCTTTGCTCAACTTGATGTTTCACATATTGGTCCTAACCTCTAGCATTTAATAGGTGGGGTCAGTATAAGGAAGCTCAAGATGAGTTCCCATAGGACTGATTGGCCTTAAGGTTGACTTTGGGTGTTGTTCTGGAGCTTGTTCACTCACTTACACTCACTCTCACCCACAATCACTCACAACCCTAAACCCAAAAATTGTTGATTTTGATCCCTTGATCTTTTGGGAAACTCATGTAGATGGTCCCCTAAACCCACTAGCCTTAGGCTAGGGTTTAGCTAAGACCAGTACATAGAGGACCCAAATAAGGTTTCCATTGGTCCATAGCTTATATAGAGTGTTTGGCACGCCAATTCTTCCAAAAATATCCCACTTTGCCTTTTACCCCCAAAATCCCCCAAATTACATAGTTACCCTTGGAGCCCTAAATTTGGCCAAAATTCCCAAAATTCCCAAATTCATCCAAAATATCCAAATTTGCTGAAAAATCATTTCAAACCATTTGAAGATACCCAAATACCCAAAACCACCCAAAGATGCCAAATTTACCAAAATACCCCCAAAATTTTCAAAATTACAAAAATACGCTTGGCACCCCAAACTTTTCCAAAACCTCCAAAGTCAATTCAAATATTTCTAAAAGAAATTTGGACCCTCCAATTGAACCCAATTTGACCAATTTGACCATTTTGACCAAAACCCCCAAGTTGCCTTTAAAGGCCCAACTTCCCCAAATTTACCCCAAATGTCTATGAATTTGGATCAAATTTATCTCAATTTTAAGCCTAAACTCAAATTCAAATTTCATATGACCAGCCTAAACCAAATTGAAGCTTAATTGACCTATGCTTTGAGCCCAATTTTGATCTAAGTCAAACCCCCACTCTTGGCACTATGACTTAATCCCACAAAATTGAACACCGTAGCCTACTCAATTTGCCACAATTTATGTTGAAAACTTTTCATAACAATCCTACACATCAAAATTGGCCTTCAATTGGCCTTCATGAAGCCTCAATTGCATTTAATTTTAACATATGTCCAAAAATCCCCAAATTTTCCCAAAATTAGCTATGCCTCCAAATTCCACCAAATTGATTGCTCTAACCCCAAAATTGACACCCAAATTATGTTGAAAACTCTTCATGATATTCCTATAGATTAATTTTCAAAAATTAATTTATAATTAGCCCAACCTTAGCCCAACCTAGACCCAAGTTTAGCTCAATATGCCCAAATTGACCAAAATCTCAAAATCCTTTAAATTGAGCTTCCAATTGAACTCAAAATCACTTCAATCCTTCACCAAAAAAACTTAATAGCAATCATCTACACAATGTTGATCAATTAATTGGGCTCAAAGTCATGGCTAGCCTAACCCAAACCCAACCTTTAGCCATTTAGACCCACATTGGACCCATGTACCAAAATGGACCTAGCCATGTCAAATTGAACAAGGCAAGACTTCTACAACAAACTTTTGGATCATAGTAACTAAGCTAGACCCACTTAACCCACCCTAGATGAGCCATGGACCAAAGGTCACTTAAATCAAGGGATTTGTTTCCTAAATTTCTTAAGCCAAAGATATCTTTGCCAAAATCTATCACCAACACAAATTAATTGTTGTGACAAATTCCTCTGAGGTTCCCGAGCCACATAATCACCTCCCCTTGCCATGGCCAGTCACCCCAGTCACCGGAGGAGCCAAAAATAAGACTCCCCATGCCTAATTTCAAACCCAATTTCACCCATCCAATGTGTCTAGCTTTCATTGGTGTTTAACATCTTGAAGCCCTCCACCTAAGCTCTATGATACACAAAAAATATATGCATTTTAGACCCATATTTTATGCCTATTTTTGATGATAGTGGACTTTAATGGAATGTATTTGATGTTTTATTATAGGTTGTTGATTTTAAGTGCTTAAAGCAAAATGAAAGGAAAAAGGATGAAATTTGGAGTCAAAATGACGTTTCTGAAGAAATGCTCAGCGCTAACGCGAAGATTTTTTTACTCAGCGCCGACGATGCCAGACAAGCGCCGACGATGTCAAATGCGGTGTAGACCTCGTTTCTAGAAGGTTTGATGTATTTTAACGATTTTTTGAAGAGTTTTTAAAGGCGCCTCTTGGAGAACTGACCTTGAGCTCTATTTGGGGCCAAATTTCATCAGAAAAAGAGCTCCTCTATGTTTTTCACTCCTCTACTTTCATTTTTCTCAACACATCATTCCATTTCACTTCCATATTGGAGTCAATTAGTGATTTTGCTTTCATAGTTTAGAGTTTTTTGTGGTGATATTTAGTGTGAAACTTTTTGTGAGAGTGTTGGAGATGGAGAAAAGTGAGAGATATTTTCTTCCTACTTTGCTAAGGAAAGGCTACAAAAGATTTACTTTGAGAAAGAGTTTTCAGATAAGTATTGTTTGTTTATTAGTGTTGTATGAACTTTCTTTTATAAATGAAATTTGTGTTTTGTTATTTCTTTCTCATGAAGTCTGAGTAGTTCCCTCTATCTTTCTCTAAACTCTGAGATATGATGAACTGAAGAGATAATATGAATGTGCCAATATTAAATTGTAAAATAAATTATGATGGTTTTTCAACTCCAAACTTAATTTACTTTTCGATTTAGCTAATTGAATTATTAAAATATGTTGTGAAACATATGATCCAGGATATGGAGTATGAGTTCTACAATAGAGTATGAATCACATTTGATTCCATGAAAGAGAACATTATTTATGGAATTAAGTGCAAATAAATAGGGAAATATTCTTTATTGGGTGTAGAATTGGAGAATCTTTAGGGTGACAGACTAAAATCTTCAATTCAATCTTAGTGTTTAAAAACTGAAGCAAGAGCTAGCCTTCAGGTGAAGAGAAGTCGGAGCTCTAGAGTGGGAGTCGGTATCCTCCTAGCCTAGCCACAGATTTAGGGACTAAAGAATGAGATTAACCAATGTTTTTTTATGCACTGTATCAGGGTAGAGAATTAAAATTGCTCATATTTGGCAGAATACATATTATGAACATTTATCTCATCTCATTTTACCATAGCCTCATTGTAGTGGGAAGGATGTTTTTTTTTACATAAGATTCTTTTATAAATCCATAAGAATCTTTAATAAATCCATAAGAATCTTATGTAATATAATAATAAGTTAATGATCAAGAAGTGAAATTTAATATAACAAAAGCTATGAAATATCCTGCAATAGAAAAAGATAATTAATGTTTGAGGGTGAAAGTAGCTGATTATCTAAGTAATGAGTAGTTTATGAATGAATTTGAAGATAAATTAAAGCAAGGAGAAATTTTTTATACTGAAAATGAAGTAAAAGAAGAAGATTTAGATTATATTCAGGGCAAATTTGAAGCATTAGACTTGCCTGAAAATGATAGTAAAAATCTTATTCCTTCAAGTATTAAATCACCTGAACTTGAATTGAAGATATTACCTGCCCATTTAAAATATGTATTTTTAGGAGAGTCATCTACATTGCCTGTTATGATATCTTCTAAGTTAACTGCAATTCAGGAACACAAGTTGATAGAGATGTGAAAAGGTATAAAAAGGCTTTTGAATGGACTTTAGTAGATATTAAACGAATTAGTCCTTCAATTTATATGCACATAATTTTATTAGATAAACAGTATGAACCTAAAGCAGATCCTTAGAGAAGATTAAACCGAATAATGAAAGAAGTTGTTAAAAAAGAGATTTTAAAGTTGTTAGATGTTGGAATTATTTATCCTATTTCAGATTATGCATGGGTAAGCCCAATTCACTGTATTTCGAAGAAAGGAGTGACTGTTGAAGAAAACAAGAAAAATTAATTAATACCAATAAGACAAGTAACTAGTTGGCGAGCTTGTATTGACTATAGAAAACTAAATATGACGACCAGAAAAGATCACTTTCCTTTGCCCTATCTAGATCAAATGTTGGATAGATTGCTGGGAACAAATACTATTGCTTTTTAGATAGATATACCAGATATCACCAAATTCCAATTGCTCTAAAGGATCAAGAGAAAACAACATTTATAAGCCCATATGGAACATTCACTTTTCGTAGAATGCCTTTTGGACTATGCAATGCACCTGCAACATTTCAAAGATGCATGATGTCATTTTTTAGCAATTTTATAGAGCATGGAATTGAGTGTTTATAGATGATTTTTCTATATTTGGGACTTCATTTGAGTTATGTCTTAATAATTTAGAAAAAGTTCTGGAGATATGTGAAAAAATCAACCCAGTCTTAAATTGGGAAAAATGTCAATTTATGGTTGCTGGAGGTATTTTTCTTGGGCATAAAATTTGAGAAAATGACATGGAAGTAGATCCTGCAAAAGTCCAAGTTATAGAAAAATTACCACCTCCTAATAATGTTAAAGGGGTGAGAAGTTTTCTAGGACATGCTGGTTTTTACAAGCGCTACATAAACAATTTTTCAAAAATAACTAAACCCCTATGCTAACTTTTAGAAAAAGATAATAAATTTGATTTTAATGAGGAATGCATAACAACATTTGAATTATTAAAGAAAAAATTAATCACTTTTCCTATAATAGTACCACCCGACTGGGAGAAACCATTTGAAATAATGTGTGATGCTTGTGATTATGCTATTGGGGTATATTAGGACAAAGGCACAATAAAGTTTTTAAAGTTATATATTATGCTAGTAAAACTCTAAATAATGCTCAAATTAATTATATTACTACTGAAAGAGAGTTATTAGCTATTATTTATGTCTTTGATAAATTTAGATCTTATTTAATTGGAACTAAATGTATAATGCATACAGATCATTCTACTATTAAATACTTGATGCAAAAGAAGGATGCTAAACCAAGATTAATTAAATGAATACTTCTATTGCAAGAGTTTGATTTTATCGTGGTAGATAGATAGGGAAATGATAATGAAATAGCTGAACATTTGTCTAGAATAAAAATAGAATTATTAACTAATTTTGCAAATAAACCATGATATGCTGACATAGTAAACTATATTGTAAGTGACATTCTACCACATGTTATAAGGAATCCACAACTAAAGAAATTTATCTATGATTCAAAAGACTATTTTTGGGATCACCCATATTTATATAAATAATGTAAAGATTTAATTATTAGAAGATGTGTGTCTTATGAAGAAACTCAACAGATAATTGAAAGATGCCATGATTCTGAATTTGGAGGACATTTTGGAATAAATAGAAGTACATATAAAATTTTGCAAGTTGGATTTTATTGGCCTACTATTTTTAGAGATGTTAATGAATATATTAAAACATGCGATAGATGTCAACGAGTAGGAAATATTTTCAAAAGAGACAAAATGCCTCTAAATTACACATTAGAAGTTGAAATTTTTGATGTGTGGGGATTAAGCTTTATGGGACCATTTATGCCTTCATTTGGAAGTTTTTATATATTACTTGTTGTTGCTTATATGCCTAAGTGGATTGAAGCTCTTGTTGTGCCTAGGTGTGACGCTCAGAGTGTTGCTAAATTTTTAATTAAAAATACTTTTACAAGATATGGAATGCCTAGAGTAATCATTATTGATGGAAGATCTTATTTTAGGAATAAGAGAATCAAAAAATTAATCGAGCAATATGATATAATGCATAGATTGTCTACTGCTTATCATTCTCAAACTAGTGGTCTAGCAAAAATATCAAATCGTGAAATAAAATGCATTTTAGAAAAAATTGTAAATTCTTATAAATTTGATTGAATGCTAGACTAGATAATGCATTATGGGTATACAAAAATGCTTATAAAACTTCTATAGGAATGTCCCCACATAGATTGATTTTTGGAAAAACATGTTATTTACCAGTAGAATTGGAACATAAAGCTTTTTGGGATATTAAAGAATTTAATTTTAATTTAAAGGATGCTGGTGAGAAAAGGTTTTTGCAACTGAATGAACTTGAGGAGAGTAGAAATGAAGCATATGATAATGCGATAATCTATAAAGAGAAAATGAAAATATAGCATGATCGGAAGATTGTTAAGAAGAAATTTGAACATGGACAAGAAGTTCTACTATATAATACAAGATTGAGATTATTTCCAGGTCAACTAAAATCCAGATGGTTAGGACCATTTAAAGTGATTAAAGTCTATCATTATGAAACTGTTGTTATTAAATATCCTAACACTGGAAAGATATTTAAAGTTAATGGGTATCATTTGAAATATTATTATGAAGGGCAAATACCTAAATTTAAAGAATTTTTAATGATAAGTCAACCCAATTAAACAAATGGTATGTCAGGCTGACGACGTTAAACCAAGTGCTTTGTGGGAGGCAACCCATACTTATATTGCTATGTATTACTATTTAGTTTGTTAAGTGTCTTATATATTAGTAGATAATAATCCTACACAATTGTATTTCTCATAAATTAAGTTAAATATTAGTATTGGAGGAAAATTTGGAATCAAATTGAATAAAAAAGTGAAAATCACAATTTTGGCCACTAGCGCCGATGACACCAGAATGGGCGCCGACTGCGCCATAGATAACAGACATCAGCGCCGGTAGCACCAATCGAGAGTGCCGACGACGCCGAGTGTGGTTTGATAGTTTTAGATGACTTTTGGCAGGTTTTGACATGATTTCACTTCATAATAACTGCCGGGACGAGTTTAAAAATGCCTAGAAACATCCTTGGACGCCTAGTAACTTCCTATTTCGGATTTTATGGCTTCTAATTCTAGAAATAATTTGAGGTATGGAGTTTTCAACAAAGTAAAGTTTATTAATTTTGACGTGCAGGGATTATACAATAAAGTTATTACGAAGAGGAGATTGATTAAGGAAAGATGATTTGTTAATCATGGAGCGATCAATCCTACTGGTTTGATTGATAAAATCATTCTGCAAAGGCGTTGGGAAGTTCTGTGTTACACTACGTCTGCGGTTGTCGTACCTGTGGTGAAAGAGTATTATGCAAACTTACATGGAATTACTCAAGGTGTTGTCTTTGTACGAGGTAAGGCTGTACCATTTACTCCTGCAAGGATTAATGAATTGTATATGATAGACAACATTTCAATCTGTTATTATACAAATTTCATTCCTACATGAGATTTGATGCAAGAATTGTATAATCTTCTGACGAATAAAAGTTATATGTTGGAGATACAAGATGAAGGATATGTAGTTTCTCCACTTCATTACTTAATCCAATTTTGAAGCAATGACATTTCTTTATTGCTGCAAAATTACTCCCTACTAGGAAAATTAGAAGAGTCTCCAAAGAATAAGTTATTTTAAATTGCTGCATTCAAATGAAAAAACCCATTGATATAGGGTCTATTATATTTAAATCTGTTATGAGTATCCTTACTAATGGACCAATTTATGGACTTGGGAATCCATCTACCATCTTTTTGATTTGTAGTCAAGCCCAAGTTCCATATGAAAGTTGGGAAAAGACTTTATTACCTTGGGAGCCTATGAATCCTATAGATGAGAGTTATTGTGGAAATGGAAATGAAGTATTAGAAGCCATCATAGATCAATCTTCACATGCTTCAACTCCATTAATACCACAAACAGTTGGAAGTTCGCTTACTTTAGAAAAGAAATTGAAGAAAATTGAAAGGAAACTTCAGAGTATTATGAATACAGTAGAGGATCTTAAATAACTTTTTGATCACCTAGATTGGAGGATGAAAGAAAATTTCGATCTCATTGGACCTTTTGAAGCAGGATCAGTTCGGATGTTTAAAGAAAATGGGTAGATCGAAGAAAATTTGACAGATCAATTCCCCGATCCTTCTACAACTTATATGTTCAATACCAATCTATGTGAGATATCAGAGGAGGAGAAAGCATTGAAGAAGAGGCGTAATAATTGAAGACTTTAAATTCTGTATATCTATTTTAGAGCATTATATATATTTAGTGTAATTGTGTGGATTTAATTTGGTTTGATTTATTTTTTTTTTTTGCTTTAGAATTTTGAACTTTGATTGTGTGCATAGTTTTGTGACAACGTTTAGTGTTGTGGCTTGATTTCGACGCTGATTTATAATTAGTTTGTTTAATATGTGTGATTGTGTAATTAAAAAAATTGTGTTTGTAAAAAGTATACTTTCATATATAAAAGTTAGTTTGTTGTTGTCTGTGAAAATTTGTGTTGGTGAAAATGTTTTATTTTGTGAATTATTGTTAGCTAAAAAATTGTGTTTAAAATACTAAAAATTTTGCACTAAGTCGATAATAAATTGAGAATTAAAAAAAAAAATCAAAATATGAAATTTTCGGGCCTTCATCGCCGACGGTGCTCTCGACCTGACAACAGATTTTAACACCTAAAAATTCACAGTTTTTACTATGGCTACAATTTTTACTTTTAAGTCATCTTCAACCTTCAGTTTGGGCGGCTAGGGCTTGATTGTGGTCGGATTTGAGGTGATTTAGAGGCTAAAAGACTTTGGATTTCATCTTCTTTAGGTAAGAACTACACTTTAAACCAAAATTTTTTTATTTTCACCAAAGATTTATCTCACATTGCATGGATCCGAAAATATGAAAAAATTTTTGAGCAATTTATGAGAAAATCCTTTGGTGATAAACTATTATATAGTGATTTGAAGTTTAAAATGTTTTACATTTTGTTTTTTGTAATTTTAGAATTTATTCAAAAGTTTTCAAAATTTTCTAAATTTTCTATGGAACCTAGATTGAGCAAAAGGAAAATAGAATATGACGAACAAAAATTTGTTAGTTTCAAAGCAAGTGCTCGATTTCATAGTTTGCAAGAAAATAAGAAAGTAATTCAGGACTGAGGTTTTAAAAATTTAGGGGGAGAAGTTGAACGTTTTATTATTGCCCGACAATGGGAAAACTTCTGCTATTTTACTGCCGATGCGATAGCTGGGATTGTAATGAAATTTTATGTCAACCTTCCGGAAGCTTCTGATGATTATGTATTTGTTCGTGAAAAAAGGGTAGAATTTACTCTAAATAAAATAAATGAGTTTTATTTTATAGAAGATGTGTATAGATGCGAGTATCATTCTTTTTCTGTTACAGATCAGACTTTAGATGAAGTTATTTGTTTTCTCACCAGCAAGAAAGAGGATTGGAAAATAAAAAAAGGAGTTAAAGTTAACTTTTCATGTACTAGTTTAAATATAGTATCTAAGGCCTGCCATTATTTTATTTCTGGAAGAAAGATTCCGACGAACCATTATAGTGAGGTGACCAAAGATAGATCCATCCTAAACTACTATATTCAACAAGTTATGGACACAAATGTGGGCTATATTATTTATATGAACACTCGATCTTTTTCTCTGGGAGAAACTTCTAGTGAATGGGCACACACTGCTCTTATTTACACACTTTGTGAGCAGACAAGAGTTAATTTTCGACGAGATGAGGAGAGGTTTAAGCCTTAGAGACCTATTGGGCCTGCAAACATCAAGACATATGAATCTCATGTTGATTGGAGATCTGACAGTAAGGCTAGAGATATTCCTTATAATTCTAGGGATATACCTTCTACCTCTCATGGACCTACTTCTAGTGACCCCGACAACTGAGAACTTTTGGATCAGATGATGGTACAATAGGGAGATATTTTGAGGATAGATTATAGGATGCATAATATGGAAGCCAGAAATGCTCACACTGATGATTTGATTCGACAAAAAATTGAGTATGATGCTACTTATGATGATGCTTTAGTTAGAAACCTGAGGGGAGAACATTCAGTTCAGTTCCCTGTTCACCCTGTGTTTACTCCATATCAGCAGAAGAAGTTGGATGTAGATGAAGACAAAAATGATATTAACTAGTGAGATTTTAATTTGTTTGTTTGTGTTTGTACTGTGTGATTGTATTGTTTGTGTTGTGATGTTGTTTAGAATTTGTTTGATATGTTATGTGAAACTATAATTTGGAAGTCTGTTTTCATTTTTAGAATTTAGTTTAGTTCTGTTGTTATTTTCAACACTTTGTTCTGTTTGGTGATTAGCTCTTTCTCAACAAATTTTATATGTATTGTGTGCAATTTAATGTTTTTAGCCTTGTAGTTTTCACTTTAGCACCTGTAGTATTTTCAAAATTTTAAGTTAAAAAATCAGAATCTCCAACATGTATAAAATTTTTTTAATGTATTTAATGCTTTCTTTTACCCTTCATTTTTAAAGCTCTTCATTTAAAAAACTTTTAAAAATTTAAGTTTAGGGGGAGGGGAGAGAGAAGAAGATAAATCATTTTTAGAAAGAGAGAAAAAACTTAATTTTATTTGTCCTCACTTAATTATATTTTCAAAATTTTAAATTTAACATGACCTTTGGTATTAGAGGTTAACTTTGGATAACTATATTTATGTTTCTAAATTTATAGTAAATTTAAGTAAAAATTTTCAATAATAATGGTTAATTCTAGGGGTTAAGATATTTGGTAAAAGAGAATAAGATTATTTTTTTCTATTTTTAATAAAGGTAATTTGTATTTTTGAAATTTTAAAAATCTTAAAAGATTCATGTAAAAAAAAAGAATTAAACTTATGAAATCTTTAAGTTAATATAAATTTGTTAAGTGAATAAATGTAAAAAGTTTTTAACTTTAAGAAGAGGATAGTGAGGTTCAAAATTATTAAAGGCTATTCATATATAGTAATCTTGATATAAATAAAAAAAAGAGAAGAAAAAAAAAGAAAGAAAAGAAAAAGGGGATTAAAAATAATCCTCAAAAGTAAAGAAAAAGAAAAAATATATATGGCGAGAAACTTGAGAAGATGCCTAATTAAAAGTTGGCTTCACTTGAATCAATTTAAGGAAAAAGACCTGAACACATTTTCTAAACTTTTTATTTGAACATTAACTTAATTATTAATAAAGTTTTATGAAATTATTTTTCATATGAATTTGCTAAGTGACATTAATATAACAAATTGTAATTTTTCTTGAAAGAAATAGAGGATCAGAAACCTTAGACTTAATAATTGAATATCTTTACGCCTTTAGTATTAAGTGGAGTTGTTTTAAATTTTTCTTAAGTTATACTATTATATTTGAAAAACTAAAATATGGAAGTCTAAAAGTTAAGGTATTTATCATAAGTCATATTTTTTATGTAGTAAAGGAGTTACTTGAGGACAAGTAGTTTGAGGGATTTTGATACACCAAAAATATATGCATTTTTAGACCCATATTTTATACCTACTTTTGATAATATTGCACTTTAATGAAAGATGTTTTGATGTTTTCTTGCAGATTGTTGATTTTTATAGCTTAAAGCAAAAAGAAAGCAAAAAAGGATGAAATTTGGAGTCAAAATGTCGTTTTTAAAGAAATACTTAGCGCCGACAGTGCCGACGACGCAGAACAAATTAACACAGAGATTTTTTACTCATCGCCGACGACGCCAGACAAGCGCTGATGGTGCCAATGGTGTTGCAGACCTTGTTTCTAGAAGATTTGATGTATTTGGATGATTTTTTCAAGAGTTTTTGGAAGCACCTCTTGGACAACCGACCATGGGCTCTATTTGGGGCAAAATTTCATTAGAAAAAGCGCTCTTCTATGTTTTTCACTCCTCTACTTTAATTTTTCACACCACATCATTCAATTTCACTACCATATTGGACTCAATTAATGATTTTACATTCATAGTTTAAAGTTTTTTGTGTTGAGATTTAGTGTGAAATTTTCTGCAAGAGTGTTGGAAAAGGAGAAAAGTGAGAGATATTTTCTTCCTGCATTTCAAAAAAAAGGCTACAAAGGATTTGCTTTGAGAAAGAGTTTTCAGATAAGTATTATTTGTTTATCAGCGTTGTATGAACTTTTTTTATATATGAAATTTGTGTTTTGTTATTTCTTTCTCATGAAGTCAGAGTAGTTCTCTCTATCTTTCTCCCCACTCTGAGATATGATGAAATGAAGAAATAATATGAATGTGACAATATTAAATTGTAAAATATTTTGTGATGATTTTTCAACTCCAAACATAACTTACTTTTCGATTTGGCCAATTGAATTGTTAAAATGTGTTGTGAAACATATGATCCGGGAAATGTAGTAAGAGTTCTACAACAAAGTAATGATCACATTTAATTCCATGAAGGAGAACATCATTTATCGAATTAAGTGCATATAAATAAGGAAATATTCTTTGCTGGGTGTAGAATTGGAGAACCTTTAGGGTGACTGACTAAAATTTTCAATTTAGTCTTAGTGTTTAAAAACTAAATCAAGAGCTAGCCTTCAGATGAAGGGAAGTGGGAGCTCTGCAGTGGGGGCTGATATCCTCCCAGCCTAGCTACGAATTTAGGGACTAAACAATGAGATTTTCTAATGATTTTCTATGCAATGTATTAGGGTAGAGAATTAAAATTACTCCTATTTGACACAAAACATATTATGAACATTTATCTCATCTCATTTTACCAGTCTCCTTGTAGTGGGAATGATTCTTTTTCACATAAGAATCTTCGTTACATAAACATAGTTAATAGATTAGTATTTATTGTTTTAAACTTTTCATATTTGATTTGATAATAGTTTAGAAATTTCATTTTGATTACATCTCAATAATTGAAATTAGTGACTGTGATTTCAATTGACTTTCTATGAATTTCCTAGCAAATTTGTCATTTCCAATTTAAACCTTCCACGTAGGATTGATATTTGGGGTTTAAATAGAAAGTTCATTATTATTTAATAACGATACATATACTTGCATAGAATCTGAATATTAATTGATTATATTTAATTAAAATTTACACAATCTATCGCAACAAAAAGTCGATTCACTCCACATTGCACCCAAATGAAGGCCAGGACAACCACACTAATCTGTTTTACTTAAACCCCTCTTCCATGGCTAAAAATGAGACCAGAAAAAATTTATTAAGGGAAACCTATTTAAACTATTTCCACAGCTCCTCCAAGACTACACAACCCCATTGCAACCATTCTTTGGCAAACTTCCCCATCACTTGAGCTCAATTCTTGAGCTCAAAATCAGGGCAAAATTTGCCTTTCCACAAAAACTCTATCAAACCCCAAATTGATTTGCTCTTGAGCTTCACCAGAGTAAGAGAGGAAGATCCCCATCAAAATCCCCCTCTGTTGAACCCTCTAACATATCTTTAAACCAAGGCCACTCCACCATTTGATCAAACTCATACTTGGAGCCTTCACCAGAGGAAATAAACACATCCACAAGGTTCGTCAGACTCCATTGAAGCTTCCACAAACACCCAATCGATGCCTCACCTCTTGGACAAAGGCATAGCTCACTAACCCTAATTTTGGACTCGGTTTGGACCTTTGTGAAGAAAACTTGCAATTCATAGCAATGTAACAATATAGATGTACTCGCCCTGAGTAGATGAAGGTGTAGGAACAAATCCAAAGCAATTTGGTTGTGTCTAGGACAAAATTAGGGTTTAAAGTTAGACGGTTAACGAGTTTTGGCTATCCAAAATGATGACGGAGAAGATCGAGTCAGATGGAGCTTTCGTGCATGAACGACGGGACGCGTGACTGTCGAGTTGGATGGCGGCACCGAACCAAATAACGATGTGTGGTGCTTAGGAGAAGATGAGGATGACGCAATGCGTGATTGGGAGAAATAGAAAATTAAAGCTTTTTCTTAATTAAATAAATAACAGATCTTTAAAAATTCATAACTTTTCATAAAAAAATAATAAAAATAAAAGAAAAATACCCACTTGCTTAGTGAACAGAGGACAATAATGTGGATTAAAAATAAAAATTATTTTCCAAACATATGATTTTATATTAATTAAATACCGTCTGAGGTATTTTAACTCTCCATGACTAAGGAGTGTTCACCATGGCTTAAGATTTTTTGGGTTTATTCCTGATCACGGAGGGGATGTTATTTGATTTTTCCAAGGTCAGAGTGCTTCTCTATGTTCCTAAACCTAATTTTCAAGCTAAGATGACCATTTTGGCTTATTTTAATTATATAAATCAAAATATCACCTTAAAAGTTATGAGAACAATTTCTGTAGGCTGGTTATAGTTAGAGAAGTCTAGGAAAAATATTATGATGCTTTGAATCATTTTGTAAATTTCTATACTTAGTTAAATGTGAATACTTTATATAAATTTATGTAAATTAAATACATATAAAAAATTAACAAAATTAACTCCAAATTGTTCATAAAGATCATATCTACCCAATATAAAAATTTTAAAATTATTTGGCTTAGTGTACGCACAAAAGTGGATTTTCTAAGAAACATTGTATTTATGCACAAAAATAATTATAATAAATTAAAAACACTTGGAAAAATTACTAAAAGTGGTTTTCTGAGTTCCTTGTGATGAGAGATACTTAGGAAAAATAAAAATCACTTTTAATAAAACACTTAATTTTTGGGCCTCATTTTGAATTTTAAATAATTAAGAATAAATAAAAATTCCTAAAATAAAAAAAAAATATTTCAAAATATTCCTAACTGTTCACTAATCACTTAAGACTTATTAAAATATTTATTCTAATTTTCCTAAGCTCAAAATAAATTTTAAAAATCTTAAAAATGAATTTTCTTTATTTTCTCACTAAAATAATTATAATAAGTACATTAACAATAAAAAAAAAATTGATTCTCTGAGTTTTATTAACTCACAGAAGTCAAAGAAAAATTTAAAGATAATTTTTGTAATTAAAACACCATTTTCCACTTAAATAAATCATGAAAATTGAGCCAAATTAAAATAATAATAATAAAAATTTAATTAAAAAAATCATAAAATTTTACCCAAGTATTTCTCTAACCTAAATAAACCCATAATAATTTTCTCATAAATAAAAGCTTTATTTTGAGAAGTTAAATAAGTCACCTTTTGAAAAATCTTATTTTCTAAATTCAAATAAATAACCAAATTAAATTAAAATTTTGAGAAATCCACATTTTCTCCTCTAATACTTTAATTACCTCATGGATATGACACTTCAAGTCCTCAAAGTCATTTGTGTTGTGTTTAGTCAGTTATGAGGTGAGGTGCCCCAAGGGCAAAAACAGTCACGACTTTGGTGCTTTAATCAAAATTTAGGATTAACCAAAGAAAAATGAGTAATTTTGATCTTAATAAACATGATTTGATGGTTGAAGTACAATGAGACTAAAAGGTATAAACTCACTCACCACCCTTGCATAACATCAAGAAAATCATAATTCTCCTAATCTTAATGATTTGGAAGTCAATTAAGATCAAATGATTCTTAAGTAAGGGGCTTAAACTAGTAAGGATGATAATTTAATTTTCTTAAGCCCAAAGTTGAGGATGATTTGATTACTTGATAAGAATACACATCATTTAAACTAAAACTTTTGATACATACCATTTCACCTATCATGATTGCCAAGGCTTGGTAGTGACCTAGGTTTGATTCCTAAATTCAAGTTGATTAGATTTAGAAAATGATATGATTGGTGATTAACATATTTAAACACTACAAGAGTAACCTTAATTGCAGACATAACAATCTGAAAGACTTATCTCAAGGGCACTCACTCACATAACTCTTAAACGAAACATCAACTGACCAATCAAGTATCCTATCCTTAGGATAATTAAATTAAAAGTTTCACTGAGCAATGGGATAGTCACACTTCAACCTCAGATGATTATTAGAGCATTATGATAAGATCAAAATGAACTCAAGATATTTCAAGAGATATTCAATATGATCTAGGGTCACACCTTGAACATTTTGAAATCTATTGGATATTCCGAAGGACAAATTGGACGTGCCATAACTTGTTCTAAAATTATCCACTAGGATCTTCTGAGATTCAACAAAATCATAACTGGGGGTTTGGTAGCTAAACCTTCATTTACTCATGCAATTTAAATTCCTTGCAACACTATATACATGCCTTGTAAGTATCGACCTTTTAGGTGGTGGAACTAGAAGACTCGTGAGGTATGTTTTTTACAGTTTACAGTACCGTCTTTTCTTGTACTTTCTGCACTGTATTTTTATAAAGCTTGCATGCTAAACATGTTAGAAAATTCATGTTTCAACTTTATACACAAATTAAGAAGAAAAGTACATAATAGCCAAGATCTTTTAAATTCATGATTTTTACATATGTAAAAATAAAGTTACGCATACCTGTATTCATGATGAACAAATTTGATCTTGAAAGAGATGAAGTTTCTCTCCCTTATCCCTTAAAACTTTCTGTACTTTCTGATGGAGAGAAATGTACAAGGTGTGTGGGTAGAGAGAGGACCCATTCTCAAATTCATGCTCTATTTAACCACCATCCATCAAGGGTGTTACTAATCAATAGGATTTATGTTATTTTAATAAATTAATTGATTTTTATTAATAAAATCAATGAAATAAGTTAGTAACTTTTATTTATTTTAAGGGTTATATGAGTTACAAAAATAAATATCATAAGTTATCATAAGTTATGACATAAGTTATGAGTTAAGAAAATAAATAACTTAAGTTATCAAAATAAATATCATAAGTTGTCATAATTTATGACATAAGTTATGAGTTA
>NEWO01000813.1:29017-106890 GCA_003013225.1 Phalaenopsis aphrodite
TGCCCTGAACAGCAAGGACCTATTGTTCCGTTACCACCTCCGCCCACTTGATCCATCTCCCCACCTTGTTGACTCCTTTCCGAACTCCCAACAACCACCACCACGACACTTCAAGCACCCTAGTCATGTGTTATGTGCGTGTGTTATTATTTACTATTTCAAATTTCTAGTTATATGTTCTTATTTGATTTCAATAATAATATTTATTTTTCTTATTGGTGTTTGGATTTACTCTGGTATCACCAATAGTTTCTAAAGTCTAATCTTTAACTTCATGTATGTCAATGCTCATTGACTTTATTTTCCAACCATTTTTTTAAATTAAGTTTTCAATGTAATCAAAATTTTAAACATACACAAAGATAAGTTTAATATGATAGAATAATGATAGAAATCATCAGAGATTTAGGTCTCACAACATCCTTTACGAGTTATCCTCAAATTTATAAAAAATCTACATCCGACAAAAAAAGAAGAAAGGAGAGGACAAAAAAAATTATTGAACTATTCAATGAATTTTACATGTTACAAGAATTCTATTTATAATCCAAATATCTAAAATTGCAGGTTTTTAATTTAACAATCTCAAATTTCATCAAAATGGAAATTTTCCAATTTCTTTCAACGAAAATAACAGCTTTTGATTTCAACACTGCCAAAAAAATCTCATGTACTAATCCTAACTACCCTACTAGAGTCGAGGGAGAAAATAAAACCATCTGACTACAACAGCTTAAGTATCAAGGAGGAAAATAAGGTGACTTAATGACTAGTAGGATGGTGTTCTTGAAGGAAATTGCATTATTGAGAATGCTTATACTTGTAAAAGAAAATTAGGCTAGCCAAATTATAACACTTACAATAGCAAATCAAATTTATTAAGGTAATCAAAATGTTTGAGAATGCATCCTGATTTCATAGGTATTGGCTTTATTGGTGTGATTATATCAAAGTGAACTGATAAAAAAAAAATGCAATACCAAGGCTTATAATATTCTCCTAATGCTCACGTTATAATATTTTAACTAGTCTAATTTTTATGATTTCCACAAGGAAAGCTTATAATTGGCGAATTCTACACATGGTCTTTACTCATTCAAGTAACAGTACGCAAAAGCTAACATATTGTCATAAGGCTTCAATAAATTTGTATTAATTTTATTTTAATTTCCTTTTTAGATGTGGCATGAATCATCAAAATGTGAAGAGAGGATAGGAGCACCTTAAATAAGAAAGCATTTTTATGACAGCAGTATGAAATCGGGGCCAAAGAAAACTGTTATGTTTTCCAAAATAGTTATTAGAATAGTTGTTGTTAACTCCAGATTAGTATTGCAGCACGGATAACAAATGTTTTATAAAAATAATGAGAAATATTTCAAAAAAACATGGAAAAGCCGTGTTTAATAATAATAAAGACTAAATTTCTTCATTTTAGGGAGGTACTAGTGCAATAAATAATATCCGACTGTCAGTGATGATACAAGATGGAATACATGAGTAATGAAAGATAAAAAGAAAAACTATAGCCACAAATCCATCAAATAATAGGTGGAATTTGAACTAATTTTTTACTTCCTACTAGTAGTTTTATGGAGAAGAAAAAAGAAATTAGGTCCATTTGTTTCTGCATTTCACTCTCGAAAAAAAAGGCTAATCTAGCTTTTGAAGCGCAATTTCAATATGAAGTAAATTTAGTTGGTCACTATCTGGCGCGAAACTTAGAATTAAACAAAGTGAGTACAGATTACCGGACGGTATAAATCAAAATTTTCTATATTCATTTTTTATAACTAAAATTTAATTATAGAAAGATCCACTAAAGAAAGTAAATTAAAGCAGCATAATTTAATTTATCACACTATAGATTTTTTTGCACATTTATAAACATTTTGTCTTTATCACTTATCTTTTAAATCACTTAATTAAACTTGAGTTTAAACAACATTGGACTGAATATAGCCAGTGAATATTCACACTCCTAGACATACAAAAACATAATGAAAAAGAAAAAAAATATGCATGTCAGTTAAGCTTTTAACAAATACATAAGCATCTGATAATTTTTTAATTATGTTTTTTCATAGCATTTAATGTGTTTTACTGTATCAATAATATGTGTATATCATTTTATTTTATATATGTACAACTATCACAGAAGTACCATTTAAAATTGTGTCAACTAATACACGTCAATATCAATAGGATTTCCGTTTACTTGTACTGGTACCTTAGTGTTCTCCCGCTAGTACTACAAGAGGGTGAACTCTATCATAGTGAAGCATTTACATGCAAATATACTATAACAAACACTATCTAATAATGATCATTTCCTTCTTATTTGTATAGTAGTCAATATATTTGTACAAAATTCTATATCTATGATAATTTAAATAATGCTAAGTACACATGTTATTCTTACAATGTGAACTAAAATTTAATAGAATCATAAATCATGTGTATGTAGTATTATAAATATACAGTAACAGTAACTCCATTTGATCGAGCAGCAACAAAGTATTAATATAACATAAAAGTATGAGTACTCACGTCAATATCATATGACTTGTTTTTCATATTTTCAACTCTTATTTCAACTCCGTCTTCCTTAATTTTATACCTATAAAAATATTCACATTAATTAAGTAAATGGTTAAATGGTCATTTTATGCATATATCAATGCTCAATTATTTGATTTAATATATACCAATCCAATTAAATCCAAACATCTTAATTTCTATTTATTATATAGTTATCTTTATTTAACATTACGCATATGTGTGTGCGCTACTTCTAATGTAGTAAAAATAATTCTAAATTTAAAATTTACCTTGAACTTACCTCACTTAATCTCTAATTTAATTAAATCTACTATTAACAATTAATAATTAAACGTATGTATGAAATTCATAATTTAGTATTTTTAAAACAGTTACGTTGGTCCTCTGAGCAACACCACATGTCTGATCTCCTTGTCTCCTTCGAGCACACAACTCTTCCTCGAGTTACAACTCAGTTAGTCTTCGATCGGTCACAAAGCCGCACAAAACTCCCTCATTCACTTCTTCTTCTCTTGCTCTAATTTAAGGAGCTCGACGACGCCTCCTCCACAATATTGTGGTGTCCCCTTTTCCTCCTTCACAACGGCTGCTCTATCAAATCCTTCTCCCTCTGCAATTCAGTTTGGCTCAAATATCCCATGCAGAGCCATTCCTCCTCTTGACACCATAGCCGCGAGCCGCTTGTCGCTTCTGTCCTTCACCTGCTCTTGATCAAAAGATTTGAAACCCTCTCACTTTCTCTCCCTCTCGATCTTGTCTTTGCCTTCCTCTAAGGGTTTCGAAGTCGGTTTCATTTCTCCTTATAAGGCTGAAACGCTCACTTCATCTCCCTCTCTTTGGTCTCCTCTGCGTTCTATTATTCAATTGTTGAGGAGATGGAAACGCTCAACTACAAGGCATTACAAACTCCAACATAGCTGCAACATAATGACCTTATTCTTTTTTCACCTCATTTATTCACGTTCTTAGATAATTTTACTTCAAACATAAACAGTAAGGGAACCAAAATCTGAATTGGGAAGTGACTTGTTTACTAGCCATTAAAGCTTCAGCTTTGAGTAGCGGATAATTACCAAGGTCCAACAAACTTCCAACAATCGTTCCTTATATTAAGGTTTACTAATATAAACATTCCAAATTTTTCTACATAGTGTTGTGAATATTTCCTCAAAAAATGAAATGAGCAAGCAAATTAAAGGATTGGATTGAACTCTAATCATGCCAAGTTTAAATCTGATCAAGGTTGTTTGAAATAGCATTGAAATATATATATACATATACACAAATGCATTTGTATGTCTGTGTATATGGCATGTTACATGTATATAAAAATGTATGCTGCTACGTGAATGAGACAGACTATAGTAACATAACAAGATAAAATGTTTTTGCAGGTTTTGTATGTGTGAGAGGATTTGACCGAGTTACAAGAGCACCAAAGCCTCTGTATGCCAGACTGCACTTCCCAGCAAGCAAGGCACCTAAGAACAAGAAAGCTGCAGAACCAAAGGTGGAAAATTAGAACTATAGCTTACATCTAACTAGGCTCTATCAATCATCAAACTAGAAGATGGACTACTGACTGACATGCTGCTGTGTATTCATGGCAAAACTTCTACCAAGCAAACTCATCCATTTTTTTTACAAATACTGGTCAGGTGGGATAAAAAGAAAGCCGTTAATTTTAATCTGTAAAATCCTGTTTATTAAATTAGTTTCAGTGCTCAGTTTTCTAGTCATTCTTCTTGATGGATAAATCAGGAGAGGTGGGATCATCATATTTTAACAGCAAACATGCTTAAAAGTAGGAGAGGAAGCTTCAATCATACAGAAAGTTGGAGGTATGCAACAAATTTAGTTTATATTTGTAGATTGTTTACAAGGCGGTCACATGCGCTTTGAAGTAGTTGATAGTTAAATGTAGGATTAATTTTTTTGCTTTTGTTTATATTAAAGTTGCATGATATTCAGCTGAAAAACATAAAGTTAACATGTGGGTATATAGGAGGACGATTCTGTGATGTACAACTCATATTGTTAATGATAAAGTAAAATAAAATGATATGAATTTCTAGTTCAAATGGAATACATGAAGTTAACATGTGGGTATATAGGAGGACGATTCTGTGATGTACAACTCATATTGTTAATGATAAAGTAAAATAAAATGATATGAATTTCTAGTTCAAATGGAATTCACGTAATCTAAAATAATAATCCAGGAAACCAATCACTATAATCTTTTGTTATTGATATCGTGTTTAATTTACTAAGTATTTTTAGGCCGACTCATTGTGTAGTTGTAGTTTGATATATTTTATTTACTTTGTATGTTGTATTAGGGCGGAAAGCTGGACTGCTTATTGGACTAGTATGGCCCCATCACTGTACCTTTTCTTAACTCATGTGCACACCCGTATGGGATGGGCCTTAAACTCAGGATCTTGTGATTAGAGATAAAGCTCTTGACCACTAGACTAAGTGGCCAGCATGAAGGAAAGCTCAATGTTTGAAGTCACCTCCAATTCTGGTATTGTCTATGGCAATGACATCGGTGTCAATGAAGGTCACATCCTACAAATTACTTGATACAAAATCCGCAGTCCCAGCTTCCAATAGTCTTAATCCATCAAGATTTTGTATGCAGGAAAGGAAAGAAAAATTATCTAAGATTCAAAGTCTAGAAATACCACTTCGCCAGACACTGATGTCCTTAGATTCAAAATCTAGAAACTTGAGAACATGATGATCTCATGGATAATTAACTAAAAAGAGACTAAAGAGAATTTCATGTACTGCAAAATTGCAAGATATACATAAGATGCGACAAAAGGGACCTAGAGACCAAGTACAGTAAAGAAAATACTTCTAAAATACGTGAGATAAAGATGACACTTCATGACCTTAGATAAAGTGAACTTTATATGAATGAATCAGAAATTGAAAGAAAAGTGTCAAAATGGTCATCTACTTATTTGAAGGGGATCATTTTATTCCCAAAGTTTAAGAAAAGTATTAAAATGGTCCTCAACATTTTAATAGATGTTAAAAGAATCCCACAGCTAACTAAAAGTGATATTTATGGTGTTAAAAATGTGAAGTATTCTTAGCTTTTTTTTTTTCAGTAAAATCTAATTCATTATTAACCTTATTTTAATTCAATTGTAATCAAACTTTTATTTTTTATAAGATGTTAAAATTTTAAATTTTCATATTAATTTTATTATTTTTTTCAAAATACTAAAACATTTTTTTGGTTATTACAAGATATTTGTTAGGATTGCTTGATTTATAACTTTTCATTGTACATGATCCTCATGTATTATAAAGTTACCTTGCATGTGAATTTCTATAATAAGTATGCAATAATGAGCATCATGTATAATTGTTTTTCTCTTTTCCAAAAAAAAATAGACCATTAAATTTTATAAAAGCAAGCAATCCTATTTATGCATAACTTGTATCAACTAAATAATATATATTTTATTCTTTCAAAAAAAATAATAAATCAGTATAGAAATTTAAAATTTTAACATCTTATCTTACAAAAAAAAAAATGAGTTTCATTATAATGGAATTAAAATAAAGTTAGTAATGAATTTGATTTACTGAAAAATAAAAAATATAAATATAAATTCCAAAAATGCCTCCATTTTTAATATGTCAAATATCAATTTTTAGTTTTAATTGTCAGAAAGTTTCCGCATCTTCTAAAATAATTTGAGAACTATTTTGACACTTTTTATGTCCAGGACTAAAATGCAACCCTGCAAATAGTTAAGGGAGCCTTTTGGCAGTTTTCTTGAGAAATGGACAACAACTAGATATTCTAGAAAATTTTAAATGGAAGTGCCTGGAGAACAGCCAACAATACAAGGAAATTATTGAGAAATGGATTAACAAGTTCATAGTAGATCTTAATAAAGATCTTGATGAATCTGTGGAAAGACACTCAGCAACTAACCCCTGAAGCTTTTTTTGAAGTTAAAAGAGAAGAAAGCATGAAGAAAGCGATGTTAAGGTCTCGCAACAACACTAATAAAACGGTGCATGTCATGTAGCTCCAACAATCTTAGCAAAGCATCATTTCACCAGTGGTACTTGGCATCTAGATTTAAAACGTAATTTATTAAGTGTCTTAAGTATAAAACAAAATGAATAACATGACTTTGCATCAGATCATATGATTGTGATGCGGAGGACGTCAACACCGCGGAAATACAATGTCACATAATCCCGTTAAAATGCAGAATCGTGAACAGGCCACAATCTTAGACTCAAGATAGAGGGGTGTTGAATCTCCAATTTTAACATATTGTCTTCTCTTTTATATTTATTTTCTATTTCTTTATTTTCCTATCTTCTTATTTTTTATTTCTTCATTCCAATTAGATATTTACTATTATGCAACTTTTATATAAGTGTGTTGGATTGTTTGGATTTCAGTTTTGTTGATTTATGAATTTGAGAGATGTTTCTATAAATTTTACTCTCTAGGGTGTTGTATCTTCTTTTTGTAAGTTGTGTATATGTATCTTTTTTAGAAATAGGAGGTGGAACCTCCTCACTGCTTGTACCTTGCCTGACCTCCCTTTGACTGTCGTCATCCTTCCAGATAGTAGCAAAACCGCTCGAATTTGTTGTCCCTTAGCAAGTTTTGTTGCTCATTTCCTTCCAAATGCTATCCCCATCCAAACACCATCAAACTTACTTTACATTTCCCTTGCTATTGCATAATTAGCCCCTTCTAAATCCATTCCCAAAATACCTTCTAGGAGCCCTAGAATAAAAACATCAGGTATCATAGCTTGACAAGCCTTAGATATTTTTTAGGCTTTTGTCTTTTTTTTAATGCTGGTCCCAAAGTTAAAAAAAAAAAATCATAACCAAATAATTCATGTTGTAATTCCGAGCTCCAACCTTTAATTTTTCAAAATCCAACTTTCTTGCATTCATCAAAATTCCACCGACACCTACCACAAAAATCTAAGTCTTCGATCAAAATTAATTTGTAAGTCAAAAACTTGATAGGGAGGAAAAGACATCATGCCACCAAGGAGAAACCCTTAGCGAGGTGTTCAGGAAATTATCATGGAAGATAACTAGCGAAAAAGCCTCCCAATGCAACAGAGGCTTGCATCCTTTGAGAGAAGATATTCCGATGAGATCACCTATTGCTACAGTAGTGACTTGTCAGATCGAGATGAGAAAGTGAATTCTTTCCGCCAGGCAATTTCCAGTGACGAAAAATCACTATTATCATGGAATATCAATAGTGAAGCTAGGACTTGAAATAAAGGTGAATTTATCGGATTTCGACAGTCGCATGGATCCAGATGAATTTATAAAGTGAATTCAAACGATAGAGCCATTTTTTTAGCACAAAAATATTCCCCAAAACATCCATCAAGCTTAGAAAGAACGTTGCCTTATGTTGGGAGAACTTAAAAATTCATTAACAATGAGAATTAAAAAACAAAAATCACTATCTGATTCTAAATGAAATGAGAGATACAACGCAAATACCTATCTGTTCATTATAGATAGGACAAGCTATTGAGATTTCATCATTTATAGCAACAAGATCTCTTAGTAAAGTACACAACTAAGTTTGAGCAATTTATGTTGAAGTGTAAGCCAGTGGAGCCTAATTAGAACACCATAGCTTGATATTTGAGGGGACTCAGATCATCCATTGACAATGTGGTGCAACTGCTGCCTTATTGAACTTTACAGTATGTCCATACCTTAGCCTAGAACGTAAAGAGGCAACACAGCAGTACCAAATCCAAAACACCCTTCAATAAGATTTCAACCATCAGAATGCTCAGCCATATTAAACCTTGTAGAGCATCCAAGCTGACCTAACCGGAAGAGAAACCAATCCAGAGTTGAGAAATGGTGGAACCCACCGGTACTCCCAAATCCATCTGTTAGTCAATTTTTTAAGTGTCACAATTTTGTTCACGTGGTATTTGATTGCCCAAACATAGAAGAGATTTCTTTCACTGAGCTGAGTAGTTGAAATGAATAGTGACACAGAAGAAGAAAAGTTAAGAGAACAGTCTCAAATTTCAGCAAACAAGAGATATTAGTGATTTCAAGCTAAGCCTAGGAGATATATCACAATAGGATTAACATTAATTGTCTTAGAAGATGGTGAGTTTCATGAGTTAATACCAGAAAAGAGGCAGCCCTTGTTGAAAGTGTTGTTGAATATCATGGCCGATAGCTTATCTCCTAAGTCGTTGCCACTGAGAGTGGTCTAGCGTGTCATATATTTAATTTCAGTTAGTTCACCAGACAAACTTTTTTATTAGATTTTCTTAGCCGAGAGTGGTATGAAAAGTGAGAGAAGCAGGTAACATATTTAATGACTCGAGACTTAGTTCCTGAGAATACCCATCCATGTACAGTTTCAGCTCTGGTTGTGCCAAAAAAATGGATATTTAATCTATTAGTATAAACTTTGGAATGATGTGCATGCTTCAAAGTTTTCTTGGATGGAAGTGAGCATACACTATGTAATAAAGCTCCCGCAACCACAACAACACAATGACTTAACAATGATGGGGATAAATTAAGTCCAAAAGCTTCTTGTAAAGTACACGAAACTCCTACCAAGGGAGAATGATGTGGACATTAGTACCGTGGAAACTGCTGCAACGCGGAATCCTACTGAAACGTGAGATTGCATAGATGTCGCGATCTCGGACTCGGGACAAGGGGGCATCAAATCTCCAATTTTAGTATATTTTCTTCACTTTTTTTATTTATTTTCTATTTCTTTATTTTTTTATTTCCTTATTTCTTATTTCTTTATTGTAGGCTCCAAAAATTTAACACCTCAAACTTTCTTTTGTTGCGTAGAGAGTTTTTGGTGTTTGTTCCGGGTCAAAATTTCATAAGGCAAATTGAATTGTCTAAAAAAGACTACTTGTAGATTTCACCGTCATTTTATGAGAACTTGTGATAAAGGATTTGAGGTTTCCCATGGATACAAGCCCTTGTGGTTAATTACCTCTCCTGATGACAGAATAAAACATGCAATTAAGACTAGTAATTAAACATTGAATATTCAACATATAATAGCAGCAGATATAGGTTTTAGATTATAAAATCACCTTAAGCTTATAACGAATGATGTGGGAACTAGGGAACTAATGACAAGCCCGATCAAAATTTCATGATTTTGTCGTCACGAGTTTGTGATCCCTGATCTACTTAATCTGAGGAGGTAGTTGACCCAACCTGACCGAAAGATCCTTGTCAGCAACCATGAGTTGTGTGGTCCAATGACTTTTAGATTTGGGGTGAATGTTTGTCTAAGAGGACAATTTATGTCTTTGTTAATTGACAGAAAGCTTTATGTCCATCAGATGTATCCAAAGATTCACAACTCAAATTGTAGAAAGTCATTGGGGAACATACGGACTGCGGTTTTAAAAATAATATAATGGTTTCATTTGACGACAACCACCCGATCAAAAGATTATAGTCGTAAATGCTACTTTTATAAAGCTTTTGAGCCAAACTTCGCGGACAGAGTACTGGTCACATTCTTATTGGTGCGAGATTGCTTGGAGTGTGAATATAATGATACTTGATGTGGCTTTCTCTCTTTGTGAACTGAAGTCAATAAAATATTTGTCACTCAAGAATTATTGTGAAGGTCAGATGAGATTTGTTTGAAGTCTCTAAATGATTAATTTTAACTTGAATATTTTGGTTAGTTACTTTAAAAATTGATCATTTTTGTTGAGATCTTCCATCAACTCGGTCATCATCAAAGATTGAACTTTTGAAAATAATTATGTTTGCAATTTATTTGAATTTTGTAAATTAAAGATCTTTTAAAATTGTAAGCTTATTAACTCCAGTCTTGATGAGGGGGATTAAACTAAATGATTTAGACTTACAAATTTTTGTATTTGTGATTTGGACATTATTGAAATTACTAAACTCGTTGACTCCAGTCTTTAAGAGGAGATGAATCGGACTAATTGAGTGGAACTTACGACCCTACCTTATAAACAAAATGGTTTGATTGAAAGCATGCATGTTTAGATTATCTTGAATTTGATTTTTTTTTTAAACATGAGGGGTTTTAACTTTAAAATAATAAGAGATTTTCTTAAAATAATTTTGTGTGCATACCCGAATAAGAATTGTTTGAGAGCAAGTTTAAGTTTGACCCATGCAACATTCTCAAACTCTTTTAAGTTTAAACACTTAGTTGATTTGGTGGAGCATATTTTAAAAATAATAGTAAATTGACCGACGAAGCATTCTCAGATCTTATGATAAAAATTTAACATATAGAAAATGGTTTTTTCAATTTCATATGTTTGAATAATTTAAAAGATCTTAAAATTATGAATTTAATATGAAATTTGTTTCAAGAGACGCATACAAAATTTTGATGATACAAGCTCACTCATTTATATAAACTTTTAAAACATTCATAACTTGAGAGAATCCAAATGATAGGATGTGACAGTAGTGTGAGAGGAGGTGGGATGGATTTGAAAGCTATCACGATATGGTGGCGGTGTGGAAGGATGTTATGGCGGTGGGGGAAGGGTATGAGCGAGTGGGAGGAACTTTCCAATGATGCTGGCATTACTGCGGCAGGGAAAAGGCTTGGAAGAGGGGCGGTGCAGGTGGGTTGGATTGCAGGGAAGAGGGAACAGCTTCTGTTGTCTTCGTATGCAACAGTCTCATTGCTTCATTCTCAACGGGCTCTAGCCACGACAATATTTTGGGTGAAGCAGGCAAAGAGGGAGAGGGTTTCGGCCTGCTTCTGTGAGGCGAAAAGCAGAGTGACAGGGTGATAGACAAGAGTTTCGGAAAAAACAGGCGTGCGGGTCGCAAGAGTGATGGAACAGGGAGGTTCGAGCGGCTCTACGTGGGATTTTTGGTGCAAGGGGCAAAAGCGAGTTGTGGCTCTGGTGCAGTAGGATCGAGCGACGTTATAGGGAGAGGGCAAAGCCTTCGGTTGTTTGGTCGCGGCAGGGTAAAAGGCAAAGGTTTCAGCTGCTCTGTGTCGCGCGAGGGACAGAACAGGGTAGCTTTCCGTGGAATAGAATACGGCGAGGACCGTAAAAAACAAAGAAAACGAAGGGGAAGGGAGTACGTGAGGGGACGAGACAAGTTGCGGTTTTGTGAGCTGAGGAGGAGTGGTGTTTCGGTGCAGGGAAGGAGAAAGTACGAGACAAAAGAAGTGAGGGGACCCGAGAGAAAGCAAAAAAAAAGAGGTTTCGTTCTGTTCTCCCTTCGACTAAGCACAACCTAAAAAATTATTATGTTATTCGAGCAGGACAGTTATTAAAACAAGATGTCTAATTTGCTTAGCAAGAGCAAGTATAGCCTTCCTTTAATTAATTTATTTTCTCCTCTCTTTTGTTTAATTGCATTTTCACGGCCAATATTTATTTTCAATTAGGTATTTTGTATAGATGACTTGTATATATGTGAACTGAACTGTTTCTATTTCAATTTTGTTAATTTTATGAATTTGAAAGACATTTCTCTGAATTTTATTCTTCAGAGTGTAGTGTCATTTCCTTTTTGCTAGTGAATAGGTGGTGGAATCTCCTTACCGCCCGCACCTCGCCATACCACCCTTTGATCAGAGTCATCCGTTCAAACAGCGGTCAAACAGCTCGAATCCGCAATCCCATAGCAGGTTTTATTCCTCATCACCTTCCAAACACCGCCGATCGATGTCTATCCCCGTCCAAACACCGTCAAACTTACATTTACCTTTTCGTTGTCATTCCATAACTACCTCCCTTCTAAATATACTCCCAAAATACCTTCTAGGAGTCCTAAAATCATACCATATTAGGTAGATGTCTGTATTTCACAAATACAGCCCCATATGGGTGGTTGCAAATCGGTCTTCCTTAAATTTGATTGGAGTATCAATTTGTTGCTCATAAGCAAACAGACAAGATAATTTTGTAGCCAAATTCCTCTTTATATGTGTGTTGTTCACGAATCGGGATCTAGGAAGGTGAGTGACAACGCTGGGTTCTACACGGGACTAATATCAACTTGAGACAGGCTAACAAGGACAATCACAAAGAGAAATGTTTTATATGGTTTTATCCTCTAGCTTCAATCAAGATATTGTGGTCAAGCTGTAGCACATTTTGAAAAATTCTCAGAGATCAGAGGAACTCAAATCACAAGGGAACGACAAATATTATTACTCAAAGTCAATAGGGTTACAATGACAACTCTCAAAATAAGAAATAAACGACAAACAGAAACAAACGATCCCCTAGGGGAGGACGATGGTTTTGGATGGTGGTTGGCTAGAAAGGGTGAGGAGTTATGGTTGGCTGCTGGATGGACAATGGGGAAGGACTAGTACAGATGTGGGGTTGTTGGAGATGGGGGTTGCTGCGGGGGAAGGGTTGAGCGGATGTTGCAGTAGTGGGGTAGGAGAAGAAAAGGGAGCGACTGGGAAGAACCATTCAGTTGCTGGGAAGAAAATCTAGTGCCAAGATATGGTTGGGAGGAAAACACCAACAAGGAGATGACTGGGAGGATGGCGATGGAAGTCGGGGGAAGGTAATCACCACCGGGAAAAAGTGGTATAGCAGGAGCACCACCTTTTCTGTCGGATACAACATTTGAGGGGAAAACCGGACATGCGGTGGCTGTCCAGAATCTTAAATAAGAATATGACAAAAACTAAATCCGATTTGGGCTTAGCGGGGCGGTTCAGCTTCCTCTCTCAACTGAACTGGTTTGGTGAACCAATTTGGGCCAAACCAGTTCAGCTTTTGGAGGAAAACCTCCGTGTCATTTTCTTTTCTCGTTCAATACTAATTTCAATATCTTGTGAGTTTATTTAGTGTCCAAGAATGTTCAAAGTTCCAATACAAATCAACACTCAAAAACATGATTCATGGTGATATTTAAGAACCATTTAAAATCAATAAATATTGGTTCCAAAGCATTAGGGTTACTTGGCTCTTTCTTATAAACGAGAAATTTTAGAACTTAAATGACATGTTCTAAACCCAATTCCAAACTAAATTGCACGTTTTAAGGCTGACCACAAGAGAGTATTAACATTCAGCACTTGGCTCTATATGCTGAGCCAAGGAATCATTCATTAAAGCTCACTTTAAAAAAATAAGCATCTGTTAAAATTATTTGTTTGTTCTGGAAAAATACCAATCCCATCTTCCAAATCAGGAGTTCATTTTCATGAGATAGATTAATTTCAATTTAACCACATTTCCCGCAATACTTGAAATAGAGTTTATTTTAGATTTAGGGTCTAAACATTTTAGGTGCGCAAATCCTTATATTTAATTATGTCTCTCACTAGCTGGAGAGCACTCTTAGTTAAAAATACTTATATTTGCTCAAATTTAATGCCTTGATTTTAGTTAGATAACAGGGAACGGTTGGGGGTAACGGTGGTAGAACTAATCAAGATTACATGATTACATCATCCCAAAAATACTAGCAATGTAGAGAGCTATAAGCTATAAACTTTCAGAAATTTTGATTAAAAACTATGAGACGCCTCTTGTGTATCTTGAGACTAGGCTGAATATATGTGACTTCTGATTATTTTTGGGTTGTAATTTATCTAGCAGCTTATTAGCATGGGAGCTAACCTGAATATATATTGAATTGAGATTTACATTCATCTAAGGCATGGATTTAATTGGGATTAAGTTTACTGCTCTATTTGTGAGTGCCTATAAAGATAGATTTTATGGCATTGCCCTAGAAGCAAGGCGGCCCTATAACGACATTTAGTTTTTATTTGATCAGCTTGATAACTTTGTGTTGAATTAATGGATTGGGTTAACGTGAGACTTGAATGCATTGGAAGTCCCAAATCTTATCGGGATATGACTCGCAACTTTCCATCGTAGGCAAACAGCCCGAAGGTTTGTTTCATTTATTTAATGTTCTTAATGGTTTTGTACATGCTTGATGGATGGGGTATAAGTGGGCCCTTCATGTATGTAAGCCATACTTCAACCCAACCCATCAAGCCCATAAAATGCAATTAAGCTCATTAAAACACAATGGAATCTTTTGGAACGTCTTACCTAGGAAGCAAGGTTATAAGACCTAATTTTATAGGTAACTCGCAAAAAGAATAATGAGTCTTATCCCAATTAAACTCGAGATTCCAACAAATGCAAGCAGCCGCTCCACTTATATATAGGTAAACTATCATGCTAAGAAACCCACTAAATAAATTATAACTAAAAATAATCAATGTTAAAAAATATTCACCTGGTTTGCTTGGCATACTTGTGAGGAGATAATCCATGATTGCGAGCATTGATAGACTAGAAATATTATTGTTTCCAAGATAAGGAAATCAGATGATCTTAAGAAGATCTACCTTCATCCTCCCAAATTTCTATCAATTACATTAAAACTCAAGTATTGAACCTAAGCACAAATATTGAACCAACGTAATCATCCTTAATCAAGACTGCTATTTGGCAAGCGAGAGGGATAATTGACCATGGAGGCTTGTGTCCATAATAAGAAGTTTTGACCATAGATCAAAACAAATCTTGATCCAAATCTTAAAGACAATCTGGTTCAACTAAACACAATCAACCTCATGAGAAATAAACTCATAATCTACAAGGTACGATTTATTCTTTTGTTGAGCAACCAATTGCCATATCATGTATCATATCCGCTAGTTTCCAAAACAATTCTAGGGAGAAGTCAATCTATTCTGATTGCAGCTTATATCATCACCAGAATGCCCTATCGTGTCTTAAAATTCAATGCCACTTATCAAAGCTCCTTGAATCCTATCCTAACGTCCGAATTATGTCCACTATTTCCCTCAAGATTTTTGGTTGCACCATCATGGATCTAAGTCAACAACTCTAAAATCAATTGGATACAACATCATTCAAATGCATATTTACTGGGTGGTACTGAAATCAAAAAGAGTGGTACTAGTCACCTATAAAAAAGAAATTTTATGTATCGATAGGTGCAACATTTTTTTATGAATCAATCCTACCATTCCAAAATTTCTATTCATGGGGAGAATCTTATCACTCAGGAGCATCGACATTGGTAAAAAATCACCAATGCTCCTCAAATAACATTTGTTGAAATCCATTCAAAAACTCATTTTGATACTAAGCCATTATCACTCGTACTTTCAATCATGACTTTTCTGAAAACCATGATACACGAGTTGCCAAAGAAAGAACCAATAAGGAAATGATTATTTATTCAAAGGATAGGAAAATGTATGCCTCATAAGCAAAGACAATAATCTAAACCAATCCCAAAATCTCCTAAGATATACACAATTAGCACTCCTATTCATTCCAATGAAGCTCAAAATGATTGTCATCTCTTTATTACTCTTAAAAAATGTGAAAGACCTAGTAATAAACACCACATATATACTTTTGTATTTTGCAAATAACTGTCAAACAGCTTTCGGGTATTTGATCACTAGTATCATTCAAGAACTAAGATCAACCCATGCGGAAGGCTAAAGTTTTGGAAAAAATTAGAGCTCTAAAATGAAACAAAATTGAAAACACATTGATTAATGATTAGAAAAAGGAAATGTTGGTTCTAAACGAATTCTTTTAGTTGAACTTTATGCTGAGGAAAAAAATGAGTAGACTCAAATTTCAAATTGGTTGCAAAAAGATGCACTCAGTTTTATGTAGTCAACTATGAAGAAATATTTGCACATTTGCTCAAGTTAAACTCTATTCAATTCAAGTTTAGTTATTTTTAGCTACTAACCCTGATTGGCACCTCCATCAACTTGAAATAAAAAATGAATTCATCGATGGTGACTTAAAAGAGTAAGTGTACATGAACATCCTTCCTTGACTTATAATTCAATGCATGAACAAAGTATGCAAGCTTTGAAAATTCATCTAAAGCCTCGAACAATCTCCATATGCATGGTTAGAAAGATTTGCAAATAATTGTAAAGAAGAATGTGTTCCCCCAATGCCAATTTAACCCCGATATGCTTATCAAAATCTATCCTAAAGAAAAGCTTGTCATTTTCATTGTCTATATAGATGACATTATTTAGAAGCAGAAGTAACGAGAGAAGATAAATAGTCTGCAAAATCTTTTAGCTAAAGAATTCAAAATTAAGGAGTTAAGAAATAAAATACTTTATTGGCATGAAAATAGTCAAATAAAAAATTTACTTATTTGACAAAGGGAATATGTTATAGACTTACAGAAGGGAACATGAATGCTTGACGGCAAACCCATTTACACTCTCATGAATCAAACAAATAAAGCATGGAAGAGCAAAGTCCACATGCCTCCAAACGATTGACATCCTTATTGAACCTCTCTTAAGCCCTAATTTCAGCAATCAAATGTCCAAGCTAAGAATAATTGATACCTACAACCCAGCGAGTAAATGGAATTCACAAAATTCGAAATAACTATGCAGGAAATCAATTATCGCAGTATTTTTTATTTAATTCAATTGATAAAACATGCAACACAACAAAGTGTTTTCTTTCCTACAAGGAAAAACATAAGTTGAACACTATGGCTTTTTTTGGATTGAAGAAATATGAAGAATGAAATGAAACGTAATAATTTGTTGGCTGATTATGAATCTACAGTCGTTTGAGTGCCTCATATTTTGTCATTTCCTTGAACTTATATATTATGCATCCAACATATAGCCTAAGAGCCAATTTTATGCTTATAAAGAAAATAACAAGATTGATGCGGAAAAAGATAATGATAGCTTGAGGCATGTTTAGGATTAATTTTATTTTATTTTTATTTTTTATTTTTTTAAAATATGTTTGTTTAGTGTGTTTTTTAAATATTTTTATTTTCGTTTCTAAAATTAAACAAACATGTTTTTTTTTAACGTTCAAAATAATTTTTAGGTATTTTGTGTATTTTTAGAAATAATTATATTTTAATTAAAAAGTCAAACATGCTTTATTTCAAATAAAAGCATAAACAAAATAAAGTAAAAAGAAAAATTAAAAAATAAAAATGATCCCAAATGGCTTTTTAGAGATGAAAGAAAAACATGGCAAGTGTTTTTCTTAGAGGGGCTTAAACCATGATGCAAATACAAATATCTGATAATTTCACTTTGATAATGGGACACTTGGACGTATTGCTAATCTGATGATTATGTTGAATAATTTAAATGAACAAAAAGATAAATGAGATTAGTTCATGGCTCGATACCCCAATGTAAATAGTAGAGATCAAATTAATAACTGTGGAGCTGCAGTGAAAAACTTGCCTAATTTATTTATCTTAGGGGAAGTTCAGTCCAGGAGCTGCTCCTTTTCGCCTTGTTTCTTGTGAGGTCAAGCACTGCGAGAAAAGAGCAAGAAGAACTGAGTTAAAGCAGGGGTACGCATTGTTCTTAATTTACTTTTCTGTCAGCCTAATTATAATGGGAAGTAAAGAACGGAATTTCTTTCAAGAAAAAAAAAAAGCAGCAGGTTCTTATTTATGTTTAGACGCTAAGCATGCTCTCGAGACATCAACAATGGATGTCTTATCAGTCTGACATCAGTGATTTTAGTCGCGCATCTTGCTGATTTGGCCGAAACAGAGGCTGTAGGAAGCTGATTCACATTTCAATTATTTATTTGTATGGTGCAGATAAAATTAGCATTCTCCTTAATATATACATTTTTCTCTCCTTTGGCTGGACCTTTTCTTTGCCGGGGAATATCCTTGTGTGGCACTCGTTGATACTTGATAGGAAATTGAAAATATTAAAAAAGGAAGATTTACATTCGAACCATTCAATTAATGCGTATTTACATATCTAATATCTAAAATTCAGTTTTTAAATACATATCATAAAAAAGATATATTTCATTTTTTTAAAAGTGCATAGACATGCTAAAAAAATAAGTGCACGCTTTTACTATTAACTATAATGATGCGAGGTAATATATGGCGTTCAAGTTGGCAAGAAAATTCTCCTTAGTCCAATAAATCATGAATTGGTCACTCAAGGTCAGCCACAAGAATTAAGTTTCATGTTATTATGCTTTTGACATGGCCGTGGATGGAATATAATAACCTGCACTTGGTGATTTGTATGATAATGATGATGAATTTGAATAACTATAGATCAGATAAGAAGGGAAAATATTTTTTATTTTTTTCTCAAAAAAGCGGCAGATTTAAATGAAAGGATAGATTGGAGAACAAGATATTTCAACCAAGAAGCAAGTAATTATGCAAGCAAGCAAAACACTTTCTACAAAAAGTAAAGACTGCCCAAAGCAGAACTCTGATTTCTATACAGCGGTGTGTTTCCATAAGTGTATGTGTGCATGTATAATTACACTATAAAATTTTGATATGAAGCAGGAAGATTTTCATAGAAATTAGGCCAAATAAATATTTTATCTCATATAAAAAAAAATAATACAACCCGAATACATAAAGACAAGCGTCTATAATTCGAGAGGTTCGTGATCTCTCCCAAACCCTAATTTGAGAAGAAAATGATCTCTCCCAAAACGCTAAATCTAATACTCCATACTGCAATCTCCTCCCTCTCTTACCCTAAACATATTAGCATTATTCATATAATCACAATTATAAATAGCAAAAGATTAAATTGCCCTTTTAGCCTTGCTCCTAAAATAAGTTTTCAAATTATTTGGCGGGCTCGGCATGGTGGAAAGCGTCGTCGGTGCCTGCGTAACAGTACTCCCCTCCTAATAAGACACCATTTTCTCAAAGTGTAAAAGAAATAAAACTGCTTCTGGATCAAGTTGTATGGCTTCCCCATGATGTTATCATATGGCAATCTTTTCTAATTAATCAAAAATTCGCACTAACCCTCATAAGTTAAAAATCTCATCTTATGCACATTCTTCGGCCACATCCGAATCTGATAGCGTCCTAACTTCAAGTCAATCTTAGAGAATACTGCAGCCCCAAATAACTCATCCCATAGTTCATCAATAACCAAAATCTCTCCTAACTATGCATAATGTCTCTTTCAAACTATGCATCTCGATAAAAAATGTGAGTCCTGTCCCTCACCATGGTCTTGAGTGTCACCAAAGTATTACACAAACTGGTGTCACCATGAAGTATCACCATTTTGTCTCCCTCCAAAATACCCTGCAGCGTCAAAAACAGTCTCTTACACTCTCCTATGCTCTTCCCCACATGCCTCGATCCCATCATTACTTATGAATCGCCTTTTGCCCGAAAGGTTGCAACAACAAAAGGCACTGGCACAGTTGGAAGCAGTTCTCTATTGGATTCCCACTCGCCATGGTTCTCTGTTCCAAACCAAAATCCTTTGAATCAATCTTCATTAGCCCTGAAATACACATCACCATGTTTCACCTATTGCCGCTAGTTCAAAACCTCTAGATGTCACACAATTCCCTCCACAAGTTATTGCTCGAATCCGCTCTTGACCATCCACTCAATCCGGCATGCTTCTGTTTGTTCCAGTCGTCTGAATGTCGGGCTATTCCTTCCAAGTGTAGTCTCTTTATTCCGCTCCCAATTTCTTCATCCGATCCTGCAACTTCAGATCAGCCTAAAGCAGCGACAATGTCCTAATGTCACATAAACTCTTCAGATTTCTATCGCTCAAGTTCGCTCCTGATTCCTATGCTCCATCCCATGGCTCAAGTCCACCTAAAGCAGCGACGCTGCCTTGATGCAGCTCTACGTCTTGATATAGTTGCAACTTGCATCCGCCCCAGATGCAGTCGCTCAATCTCGCGATAGGTGGTGGCAGGTTTGCGTGAAATTCCATGATCTTCTTCATCATCTCTTCCAGAGTCGTGAATCTCTTCTCGAACTACCCCTCCATGGACAAGAACCACCCCTCTAGGGATGAGAAATGCTCATCCATTTCAGATCTGATTTGGCTCAACTATTCCTTCAATTTCTCCTCCGAAGCATCTATTTTTTTTGTTTCCATTACTCTTAGGAAAGCTTTCTATCACAAAGGCAAAACTCTTTTACACCACGCTCTCGTCGTAAACTTCCCGACTAGCTTGAATATTGACTACATCAAAATTATATTCACGCCGCAATCCCGATGTTGTTTTCCTATTACTCTTGGCAATCCCAACATTGCTTTCTAGCTAGCTCGATCGTGATTGTATCTCATCACAAAGAAACTCATGATTGTATCACAATCGTGTCACGTAGGCACCCACATTGCCTCCTAACTAACTTAATCGCAACTATATCACGTCACGAAGGTGTCGCCTGTACGTCGTTATCCCGTCGGCTACTTCCCAGATTGAAGACGACTGTTTTGCTTGGTTTCCTTTATGTTGTTATCTCTTCTTTGCTTCACAGTCAAATCGAAAAAATTGTATCGCCCTGTACACTGCAATCCCTTCATTGGCCTCACAACTATCTCAAAACGCAACTGCATCATAGCTAAGCACAACGTTGAACCCGATCTCTCGATAGATTCAATAAAGATGCCAAGGTGCAATAGCAACTGAATGCCCTGATATCAATTTAATACAAACCAATACAATTTTCCACATAAATTAGGGCAAATAAATATTTTATTTCATAAAAAAAAAAAACAACACAACCCAAATACATAAAGATAAGCACCTACAATTTAAAAGAGATGCAATTTCTGCCAAATCCTAACACAACCACCTACAATTAGAGTTATAGGCAGTCTTTCTCAAAACCCTAACTCCATACCACAATCTCCTCCGTACCTAATCCTAAGCAAGTAGCCCTATTATAACCCCACAATAACAAATAATAAAGGACAAAATTCTCTTTTTAGCCTTGCACCTTAAATAAGTCTACAAATTATTTGAAAGACTCCGGCGTGACAAAAAACATCGTTAGTGCCGGCGTATCAAATTTGTGTTTAAAAATTATCCTTTACTTATATTATGCTTTTAGAGGTTTTGTCCTCTTGTCACAAACTGAGAACCCAAATAAACCAAGCCTGACTACGGTGGCTTGGAAACATAGAATGGAAGAAAACATCAAGAAATATGGTTCAGCCCGCAAGAAATTTTAAAATATGTAAATAGTTTGGACCAATTAAAAAGTTTGAACTAAAGGTGTATCATGTCTTATAACGAAAAATAAAAACAGAACTCCATTTAAAAATATAGGCTCGGAAAGTTATTCCAACGGTAACTTGCTGCTAGAAGAATTATATCATATAATATTATGCAGTTACATATCTGATATCTAAAATTTGATATCTATATTTATAACACTTTGGTTTCATAAAATTATGCATAAATTTTGTATTTTACTTCTACGTAATTTTAAAATTTTCAGTGCTATGCAAATAAATTTAGAAGTTTAAATGTTAAATATTTTAAGTACATAAAAATTTTGTGGTATGTATGTAGATGCCCATAATTAAAAAGAAAAGAAAAATAAAATCAATGATTGGATGCTGGTGGCTGAGTGAGATCTACCATTTCAGGTCTCTTATCTCTACAAAACAATTCAGGTCTTTCACTCAACTCATGCAGATTTAAACAGATGGTGTATAGAAAAATATTCATTTTCTCTTCAACTGAGCGTACTAGCTAGTCCAGTTGATAAAAATTTTTAAAATTGTTATCAAAGTCTTATTATTCAACTCAATCTATGTCAAAAAATAAATAAATAAATAACAACATGTAGTAAAAGAATTCTAAACGTCTAATCTATCTAGAGAAAAAAAACAAACGTAACAAAATGATGCTCAATCTTAACCACTGCCAATTTAAAGATGATTTCTGATAAAAGCTTGCCGTTTCAACAATGTAATATTTCACATGAAAATATAGAAGAAAAAAATAAGAAGATGAAAAACTCAAGAATAAGTACTCTTTAGCAGATATACAATTAAATACAAAAAGAACTATTTTGGACATTTGTAGATGAAAACTCTTTAGACTCATGATTTCATTTAGTTCAAATGTGAAAATTTAAAAACTTCCCTTATGTACAGTTTTAGAAGTTTTTATATACTGATTTTTTAAATAAATCCAACCAAACAACATAAACTAATAAATTTAACTTTTTTTCAAAAGATATCCTCAACTTCAAACTACCAAATAAACTTTGACAAAGAACACTAGGCATCGACGTAGTCTCTCTCTCTCTATATGTGTGTGTGTGTGTGTGTGTGTGTGTGTAGAGAGAGAGAGAGAGATCATGTATAAAATTCTTATCTTAACAAATTTGAGCTCAGTTTGTGTATAATAAGCTCATTTACATCCTTAATCTCAATTAACTTTAAATAAAAATAGAAAGCATCAAAGATTTTCTCGTAATTAACCTCCAAAACAATAATCTCATACGAGAATTATCAGGTCAGTTTACTAATAGTTCACATACCACAAGTTATAAAGTTTGTTTAAGAGAAACAATTCGTACAAAGAAACACAAACTATGTTAAATAGGAAGATCTCAAAATATATAGATTTAAAAAGAGAAAAATATTGTCACCTATAACTGCAGGAAACGGAAAATATATGCACAACTTAATCTTTCAAAAAAGATAGCAGCTTGTTATAAATCGCAATTAATGCATTGTCCTGGTTAAGAGCAAAGTTTAGTTACAGTCACTGCTACTAATTGCTATTTGTTTCTTAAATGTGGAAAAATCAAACTATTTCAAAGTGCATTTAAAATATTTTTTGCTCTTAGGAAGTTACCTTGAACTAAAACAAAACTGAAACGGGAAAACTGTGGAACCAGAACACTCAGAAATCCAAAATCTTAAGTTCAAAAAAAAAAAATCTGAAAGCCTTTATAAGTTACATCATAAACATCAATAGCAAAGTTCATGATAAACTTGGACACATAATACTGCTATCTGTCCAAAAAATAAACTCATAATGTAATAACCTGAAAAAAATAATAATAATAAAAATAACCTTCACTCCAAACATGCATAATGGAATTTACAACGAAATTTCCTTGTTATAGTATAAGCAATGATGTTCATAATTAATATTTGGCACCATGTAACAGGGAAAGGTAAGTTATGCTAAATTATTTAATGCTGAATCAGTTCTTTCAGTTACCTTCCACGTGGATTCAGCTTCGTGCATGAAAAGCTCAAAATTTATTTTTGTAACACTAAGGGGATGACTATCGTTTCTCAAACTTTAGGTATGGTTGCCTAATTCATCCTCATACTGTTATGCCGGTGCCTAAAGGGTAATTTAGGATCCATTTGGCGCAGCTTATTCGCTGTATGGTGTGTTGAAAATGCAGTGTATTCACATGTGGGTAGCGTTTCACGATAAACTGGAATCCTTTTCTATTAAACGGCGGCCGCGGGTTCGATCCTGCGGCCCACATTCAAAGAGAAAACTTTACTCCCCTGTCCCTCTCGTGAAGCATGGCAGAAGCATGGAGGAGGCACTCCTTCGAAGAACGGCCGCCTAGTCCCGTTAAGCATCAATCCACCTCCACTTCCTCCCACGAGAGCGGCAATCCACCAGCCCTCGACGGCTCCTTTCTTCTCCAGCTTCTTCAGAAGATTCCTCAAGCAACTTCATCTTCTTCCTCACACATTCTTCTTCCCCACGAAGGTCTTCCTCCTTATCAGGACCCCGCCGTCGCTGCAGTTGTTCCTAGATTTTCCTTCCTTCCACATAGCTTACTGGCTCATTCCCAGCCTACAGGTTGTCTGCGACCGCCTCATGACGGGTTTTTGGCTTCTAATCATATGATAAACCTTAGCGAGAAGAAGGTGACTGGTCATCGGGGCCAAGAGGAGATAGCTTCTATTAGACCTCCTCCTAGATTTGGGAAAGCCTGCTCTGACGGTTTGTCTGAATTTAATAGCAAAGTGGAAGGTGGTTCCATAGTCAAATTGATTCTGCTAGGTCTAACCAGAATGGAGACTGCATAGTTTTCCTAAGTAGAGACCTGCTTACAATGAAGAAGGCAGGAGTGAAGCAGCATTTATAATGTTGCAGAGATTGGAATCTCAAATTGATAGAACTGAGAGACAAGATGAGAAACAAAGGGTACGTTGGATCTTGGATAATGATGCAAGGCATAGAAGATTACCAAATGGATAAGGTGTTTATAGAGAAAAGCATTCTAACTTTTGTTACCCTAATCGTCCTATTCTGAATAACTGTGATTTCATGGGAGAGAAATCTAGTGGAGGTTCTGATAAAGATTTGATGGATAATAAAATTGATGAACAAAGAACAATTGGATCATGTTGAAATTGGACAATTTTCTTCTAGAAATGAGGCTTCTAATGAAGATGATTGCTAGGAAAACAGCATGCAGCAGATCTTAGTGACCAACAGCCATCCCAGGAGGCAAAAAAGAAGAGAAATGTGTGGGGTAAGGTGATCAAATTTCACCAACCTTTTCTTTATCTCGTGGTTATTGCTATGTTCATTTGATGATGCAATTGTTTGGTTTGTTGACAATTTGATTTTAACATTTTTGTTTAGGTATTTTGGATTCATGTTTTTTTAACAATACGTGCCAAGTGTTTGTTCTGTTTCATGGTTGCAACAATTTAAATGCCAATGTACCATGAATTTTGATGGTTGGTGTCCTGATTGCTAAAAGAAAAAAAAACACACTTTTACATACAATAAACAAAATGGAGAATCGTTATTTACCATTCTATAGGTTTTATGAAAAGTTCATGTCTCTTTTTGTGTCATAAAAATTGGACCTTGGGATCTTGCTTTTCATTAGGGGAGACATATTGGGTTCACGGATCGGGTTTGTTGACTTGAAATTGACTTGACCCAAAACTACTTAACTTGAAACCAACCAGAATATTAAACAACTCGGAAATTTCAGCTCGAAACAAACCCATCTTCAACTCACCGACTAGAACTTGACCCATGTAACCCGTTTAATATAAGTCATAATAACTATTTGGGTCAATTTAGGGTTAAATGTAGGTCAATTTTGGGTTGTTAGAGGTTGATTTTAGCCAATTTTTGGTCAAATATAGGTCAATTTTTTGTACTATTATGAAGTAGTTTTTTGCTTCTAAAGTATCAAATTTATAGCTATGATAGCTCTGTTGTAAACAGCATTACTGAACAAAGGCATAATGGTCATTTATCCAGAAACAATTGCAAATCAACTGTTTTCCAAATGCATAAACCAAATTGAAAGTCAACTTATCTGGATCAGCTGCTTATTAGCAGATTATTGATAAGCTACAGTTGCCGCAAACAGACCCTTAGTCTTTTATTAGCCTAAGGACAATTAAGTATTTTATTATTTATTATTGTTTAGTATAAATAGACCCTAATAGATTTAGGGTTAGTGTATGTATGAGATTATTGTAGTGAGACCTCGAGGTTAGGGTTTGGGAGAGATTTCCTACCTCTCAATTTGTGGAGATCGGTAAAGATCAATTGTAAGTGCTTATCTTTGTATTCTTGTTGAATCTTGGATGTTCTTGCCAAAAAAAAATAGTTTTTGCCCTAATTTTTGTGTGAAAAATCAATTTGGTTCCTACAAATCAATGACTGGATTGTCGAATATAAAAATTATGTCAACTTCGGCACCAAACAAATCAACGACTGGATTGCGGCATATAAGAGTATCGTTGCCTTCAGCACCGAACCTCAAAATATCGTTGTGATTAGAGCTAACAACGAAGCAATAGCGAAATCATGGCATACTACCTTGCGATACAGATGCGATCAAGAAGAAGAAACGTCAGAATCGCGATCGTAAACTCGCCCTTCGAGATCGAACCGCACAATACCGGGATCGCGGCGACGACCTAGCTGGGAAGCCAAGGACAGGATCGCGGCGATGACCTCCCTATACTGTCACAATTCGGGCGATTTTGGAAAAAAAGAAGGGATGTCGACTTTTTTTTGATATTACATGTATTTTTACTTTTTTGTGTGTTGTACCGTGTGGGTGGATACCTTTCTAGGCGCACTCATACAACATATCTGCATTCTTTCTTTTTTTTAATATATTGCCCTTGAGCTTTTTTTAATATATATAGGCTATCACCCTTCTCCAGTACGGAGTCCTTTCCTCACATAGAGTCACTCGACCTTCACACCACAAACGCTCGAAGCTCCTTCTAGGTATGCTTGCAAGACTCCTACTTCAATTCGTTTGCACGAGACATTCATAAGTCACCTTCCCAACACGATGTCACGGTTTGCATGTGCAGTGGTCATTCTGCTCGTCTTCGACCTCCCACACTGTCACCCTTGCCTATTGTCGACGCAGATACACCTGCAAGCTTCGTCTAACTATGTCATTGTCAGTCGACATCGTCATTTTTTATTACAGGAAGCCCTAGCTTATGCTCGTCAATCTCCTGCCTTCATCTTGTGTCAATAAATCATCTCGTTATGTCATTCTCACTTAGGGTCAGCTTCTGCCTCTCGATCTAATCACTGCCTCCCACATACAGGATGATTTATAGGAAGAATCATCCCTTTGCGTTCACGGCCATTCGCTTCATTTTCCCCTCTTTGAATCCCTCAAGAAAATGAAATGAGGCATTATAATCTTCTCCACTTTTAAAAAATTTCATCCTCAAAATTTATAAATAGACCGCAAGTCAACTCTCATAAAAAAAGTCAACATAAACTATTCATAAATTTCATGATGAAAACTATGGGTCATTCATTAGATGAAAAGTAATCACTGTAAAGTAAAGACTAATACAAGGCAGCACAACTATACTCCCTTCATCAACAAAATCAAGATAACAACATATCTTAAATAACACACAATTACTGAAGCAAGAATATACGCTAGGAAAACACCTTATGTTGTCTAGCACATTTGGCACAAAAGATTACAATACTCTAAGTCATACCTTTACTAAGGCCACCAGAATTGAACTTAGACATTTTCCCATTGGATCCCTCTGATTGATCCATATGCTCTCCTTCATCAATACTCTTCCTCTTGTGTGTCCCCTTACGCTTCTGAGTAAGCTGATAATCAATCTCCACTCTTCTAGTTCGTTCCACTAATATTGAGTATTCATCAATCCCCATAGGCACCAACAGATGTCTGATCGAATCCTTTAATCTCGAAAAGAATATGCAACATTTATTTTTTTGTAGTAGCGATCAACTATGGTACATGCCTTAACAGTTTAGTGAATTCTGCTTCATGCTGCATGATTTTCTTTTGTCCTTGTACCAATCTGATAATTTAACCTGCATTTCTCTTCGAGCGGATAGGGGTACACACCACTATATGAATTGCTCCACTAACTCCTCCCAACTTACCATCATGTTGGACGTTCTCTAGTCTGTATTGATGTTGCCTGTGCCACCATCTTTCAGTTTCTCCATCCAGCATAAATGTAATTAATGACACACTTCTTTCATCTGGACAGTTCGTAATATCTAATATAATCTTAATTCGCATCAATCAATTCTTTCTTTCAATCGAATCTTTAGACAATGGTGGATGCAGAACTTGAAATATTTTTAAGCACTCATCTACAACTGTTGTATCACTTCCAATAGGTCACAACTTGGACTCCTAAATCAGTTGAGTTGTGGCCACCATCAGGACATTTGTGTTTACATTTATAGTAGTTTGTACTTCATCATTTTCTATCCCCCGCATTGCAGCAAAACAGCGTCACTACCCCCCGCGTTGCAGCAGCTCGCTCGGAAGTATGTAACATGCTGACGAGGGTTTCTGGTCTCATCAAACGCTTTAAAGAGTTGAGGTACAAAGCCCTTAGAATATTGGACTGAATTAAATTCCTCCGGGTAAGGTCTAACCTCGGAACAAGTGATCTGCCCCTAACCTGGGCCATCGTTTCTATAATTCCTGGTGTATTCCTTTGCTTGAATTGATATAATTATTAATTTAAGTTAACTTAAATTTTTAATTTTTATTATTACTAAAAAAAAATTATAATTACCTAATTGGATCTTTCATTAAAATTAGATTAATTAATCCTAAAACTTGACTTTGATACCACTTTTGTCACAACCCAACCAAGGACTTTAATTTAACCAAGGCGGATATAGACGATCAACTCCTCCCGGTAAGTCGTTCTCACTCAGTGTAGGAGTCTGCCTCTCGATCTTGCCTTTGCCTCCCTCATACACGACAATTTATAGGATAAATCACCCCTTCGCGTTCCGGATTGTTCGCTTCATTTCCCCCTCTTCGACTCCCTCGAGGAGATGAAACGAGGCATTCCAGGTTTCCAAAGTTTGATAGGAGATATTGTGTTGCAAGGATCACTTTCAGACTCTCTATTTTCTTCTTGCTATATTATTTTGTTTAGAATTATTGTGTGATAATGGTCCAACTTTTCTTTGTTGGGTTTCCTAGAAACTAGTGATTGTGTGGATGGTTTCAGTTACCAGTTTTGAGACTGAACAACAGTAGGCAGCTAGCTACAACAGCCGTTGGACACCTTCATACTTGATTGTAGACCGCAGGAAAGTCTCCGGAAAAGTGCAGTTGGGATGTTTTCCATTTGGGATTTTCACGATAACAGATGGCAGCAGGTTTTGGGGACTAAAGAAAGATGCTAAAACAAGATTTTATTGGGTTGGTAAGTGAGTACTTATAGTCGGAAACAGTTTTTTTTTTAACCAAGTTATTTATAAAGAGAAGAGTACATCAAAATCATTTAACAGAAATGTCACGGTAAAAAGAGAAATTCATCAGGATAATATAAGATCATTTAGATCATCTAGTTTGAAGTCTATTGAAGTATAGAAAGTTACGACAAATCTTCTTTTGATTCCTTGATCTTTAGGTATAAAGATTATGAAATATTTTATCTATCAACGCATCAACACTTTGAATGCTCCAATCAGAATCAAAATTCTGTTGTGGTAAATGTTACAGAGTATTCTCAATGGAAGTATCAACAACTTGAGAGATTTATACCAAGAGGCTAGCTGGAGCAGGAATATCATTCAATGAACTTGGTTTAATTTTCAGATTAGATGAGGGGAACTCTTCTACCAAACAAGTAAGAGGATTAATCTGAGCATCAGTTAAAATGGTCTTGGATCGAAATTTCATAAGCCTTAGCTCAGATGTACTTTGAAACATTCAAAAAAATTTATGCTAAAAAATATAACAAGAAAAACAATATGAAAAAATATTTTCAAATTCACTTTCTGCCAATATCCTGATGATTCAGATCAAATCCACATTTCTTTGTCAAACAAAGTTGTACCATCGAATTCCACAAAGGGCCTAGAAAAAAGAGCTATTGCAGCATTCGCTTGTAACGGCTTTCCAAAAACAAATGCTAAAAAAAATAAATAGATTTGTTAAAATAATGATTGCATGGTCGTGGAAAAGATAGCCAAAACAAAAGTGATAGGAGGCTGGGTTTAATTTTAAAATATGCACCGGTTATCCACTAATGTAGATGATATGAGCATCAAAAGAAGAGTCTAATGTAATATGTTTAGAATGAATCTTTTTATAATGATATGTCTAGAGTCAATAAGCCCAACAAGCAGTCACAAAATAGGTATAAATCAATCAAAAACTTACGAATTATCACCAAGCTAATCCTACCCATAAAAAATTTATCATAAGTGAAAGGGTGAGAGACTTAGCAAGCATGGATATTTCTTCATCAGAAAAGAATAGATTAGAGCAGGCTTTTCATGAAAAGAAGAAGGTTGTTTATGTTAATGGTTTTTAGAAGTTAGTGAAAGAAAAATGGATAATTCTTTTTTGAAGAGGGAAGGTTATTTGTTGCATCCGAATCACGAAGCACGTTTGCAAATAAGCGTGAAAGCCAAGAGAAAGGAAGGGGGCTCAACTGTCGGAGAAAAAAATAAGAGGGAGAAGCCTTAGAGACATTAGGGGCCACAAGGAGATGATAGTGATCTCACAAGAGGGTCAATCAGAGCCCAATGAGAAGCCAAAGTAGGAGTATATGGGATATCAAACTGCTTTGAGAGAATAAAGAATACAGAAGAAACCTTTACAGAGGGCAACATGAGTGATCAAGTATGAGCACAAACATAAAGTTTTGCATTGCTTATCACAATTTCTTTTTTTTCCGTTACAAAAAATTATAAATTATTAAAAAAATTATAGTTTTGCATTGCTTATCACAATCTCATAAGACTTCTAATTGTATTGTAAGCAATCCATATAAGCCTCTGTGCTACTTATCATTTTCCTACCCTTAAAGGCATAGCTATTTTTCAATAATACGCTATATCTCCTCACTCAAAATCCAAATCTTTTTACTTGTACAATTTAAACTTCCGCACTTCTAAACTATCATGTCAATCTTCTTTAGTAAAACTAATCATTCTTATCCTACGTCAAAGTTTGCTCAACAGAAGAATTCCAATTTTGTTCTCCTAAAACTCTAGCTTGAAAGATTATCAACTGATTACCATTCAAGTAACAACATTTTATCCTAAGAAAATTATTTGTTTAGATCATTTTTTTATGCTGATAAAATCTAAATCCACAACTACTACTTCATGTTGCATAGTCAAACTTCTTCATATAATTATCTCATAACTTTTGTAAAAATATATTTCTTTCTTCAATGTAAAAATAAATTTATTTACAACTAGATGGCTACACTTTTGAAAGTATATGCTCTTCTCATTTCTAAAGTATTTGCTTTTTATTACATAAACATATACCATAGCAATATCAAGTACAGGTTCTCCCATAGTATTCCAAAATCTCTTATTCCATACTCAGTAAAGAAATACCTCCAAGATTCCTATAGTCCACAAAGCATATATGTTCATTTAAGTCGTGCCAATGCTATCCTCTCTTCCATAGGTACACATACACATAATCTATTCATGATCAAAATGTAATGAGTCATATCCCAATCAACTGGGTTAAGCATTATGAAAGCCCACTTTTCATTCATCCTCTGAAGTGTTGCAAGAGGTGTTACATATATTTTATTATTTTTCTTTTTTCTTTTTCTTTTTTTTTTATCTTTTGCACAATTCCACTTTTCATTCATCCTCTTAAGTGTTGCAAGAGGTGCTACATATATTTTATTGTTTTCTTTTTTTTTCTTTTTTTTTCCTTTTTTTTTCTTTTGCACAACTTCCATTCAGCTTAGCTTTAAGCTAACCTTTTTTTCCATACATTTTGACATTAATTTTATGTGTCGTGTTGATGCATCTAGGGAAGTCAAAAAAAACTTCTTCACGAACAACTCATGTTTGAATAGTTCATTAAGTAATGAGTTGAACAAGAACAAATTTATTAAGCTTGAATTATAAATGAGCTGAATACGAACAACCCTTTGTTCGATCGTGTTCGACTCATTTTAGCTTGAAATAAAAAAAATTATACATATTATTTATATAATGATATATTATATTTATTTTTATATAATAATATATTATATATAATTATATCTAATTTTAAGTCATAACAACTCCTCTGGCCATGTGGTCATACACATTCTATTACACAAAATTAGTGCAAATTTGAATCCAACACTCTACATCTATTTTTTCTAATTAATTTTAAAGAGTCAAGTTTGGGCTGAACACAAACAAGAATATGTAAATTGAGTCGAACATGAACACACTCTTCACGAGCAATTTCGAACACAAGCCAATTTCGAACAAGCTGAACATGCATCTTCTACCCTTGATAGTGCACGCCCAAACCATCAAACCTAAATTTTAGCTACTTTGTATTCTTAAATATAACTCTCACCATCTCTTTAATATAATCATTAATCAATCTATCCTCCTACATTTGTCATACATTTATTTTAACAATCATATTTCTACTATAGTTCACCAAGACTTATTTATTACCCAACACAAACCCATGCAACATAATTGGTCTGATTGCAATTTTTAATATTTTACTCAATAATATTATTTTACTATGCAGTGCTCTTCAAGCACTCATCCTTAGCCACCCAGCCTGAACTCTAGATAATGTTACTAAAGGCATTAAGGGCCCTTAAGCTGACATAGTTGGCTAATGCCCAAAGATTTAGACACTTGCATAAGCAAAGTGAGGCACTGAAAAATTTACCCATTTTATTTATGAAAACTTCCTTTGGGAGTATAATAAGATAATCATCTCAATAAAATCTTAAAACACAATACAGTAAGAATATGCAATCATGTTTTGTACTTCAAAATATTAAAATGATAAAATCTTTCCGAATAAATGGTTTACCATAAAATGCCCACAAAGCCCAAAATTTATGTTTCAATTTAAAAATTGACTGATAGCTTCCAAACTGTAAGGCTAATCTAATCTTTGTCATTATATATGTTATCTTCTTCATCACCTGCCCTCTTCCTTATCCTATTAGATTTATAGTCACCCATCTCATGACTTGGTTGTATACGCTTTAAAAATAATTAGAAAGATTTACGTCATAGAAAAGAGCACCTAGTGCTATCTACTAAGGCGTTTGCCTAAGGAATGCCTTCATAATGCCACTTACATGGGAGGTGTTTCAGGTGTTACCAAGATCTTTGCCTCTCCTTGCTCAAGCATCTAAACAAGTGTCCAACTCACTTTTGATACACTGAATCTAAATCCTCATTCTTCTATAAAATAAATTAAAATACTTAAACCTACATACTAATATATATCACTTTATCTCTAAAGGTGAGGATAATACATAACAAGGATTTAAATTTATGATAGGTGGAGTAATGCTCTACTAATTCAAAACTTTCTATTTAAACATTTTGTTTTATAGATATTAATTTATTTCAACAAAATCTTAATGATGGTCATCAATAAAAAACATACTCAAAGAAACCTCACTTCAAATATCCTTTGTAAACATGCATGACTAACATAAGAGAATATAAGCTTAATGCCACATAATCATAATATAATTTAATAATTATTTGTTCACTCCATAATTATTGATAAATTTTTCACATACATATTTTTATAATGTCAACATACTTTTGACACTCATTTTCCTAATGAGTGCAAAAAAAAACACTCAATAAGATGCCCTTTTAAGATAATCGTATGAATTTTCATTCATTTTTTCGTATACTTTCCAATTAATAAATGATCCTTCATAGCACGAAATCAATTTGATTGTGTATACTACTATAATCTTTATATGTTTATATTTCAAAATTCTCTCACACCAATTTATTTTATGACTAATAAATTTAATTTCCCTTAAACTCAACAAAATTAATTATTCTAAAAACTACAATTCTCTCAACCAACTGCTATTCTTACCTATTCATATTCTTAATCCTCCCAAATTAACAAAAGTTTATAGCATTCTTAATATGAATTCCGCCTTTCCATTTAGTCTACAAACAAAGGATGTTGATTCTTCTTATAATCAATGTGCCAAGTAATCTTTTGCCTTAGATGTCTCCCCTTTTTATATAGTTTCTTACAAACAAGAGATATTAATTCCTCTTCTAATCATTGTGATAGATATTCAAACAAATCGGATGATAAATAAAGCCAAGATGTATGCTTGAAGCAAACCGTCCAAACTGAACTTCATATGCGTGTAGGAAAGACCAATAAATAAGAACAAACCATATCAAAAAGAACCTAATTTAACAACAAATAAGCTAATAGTATACAAATGTAATCGGTACACATTATATATTCAAGAAAAAATAAGCATCCATGAGCCAGAAGCAACAAATTAGATGAAAAAAGAAAACTTAAGCGGTTGTTTGGTTTGTTGAAAAAGTAATGCAGTGTAAAATAAATACAATATAGGAGTGATCTATTGTTTTTAAACTAATTTGGAGTTCTTTGGTTGAAAGATTTCTTTTTTTTAAGTAAAATAAAAATAGTGTATTTCAAACAAATATGTATATTGCGACAGCAGTGGTGGTCTTCTGCGACAATGGAGGCCTTTGGAGGCGGCGATGACCCACACAACTTGTTAGTTGTGGTAGACGGCGGCGGAGGTGGCTGTCGGTGATCATTAGCGGTGCTCGTGGTGGCCAGAGGTGGCTACCAGTGGCAGCAACAGCGACGGCCGGCAGTAGTGGCTGGCGGCGAGGGCGGCCGACTGTGGTGGCTGGTGGCGGTTCTGGGGGTCGGAGGTGATTTCCTGTGGTGGTGGCTTGCAACGGTGGCCGACAGTGGTTATTGGCGGCAGTAGCCTACAGTGGTGTCCGACAAGTAGTAGGCAAGAAGCAATGGTCAGATGGTCTACCGGAGACGATGGATGGAGATGGTTGTCGGGGCCAACGAGTGGTCCGCAGTGGCCAAAGGGTGGTCAACAGTGGTAAACGGGTGGTTAGTGTAGGCTGGCGGTGGCCGCCAACGATGGTCTATGAGGCGGCGGACAACACTTTACATTAAGTTGTGTTTTACAATTTGGTTAAATCGACTAAATTCCAAAGTCAAGAAAAATGAATAGTTGAATTTCAAATACAATGCTATTTTACATTGAATTTGAATTACTTCCAAACAAACAGTTGAATTTTCAAAATTCCTGCATTAGGAATGAAATACACCTGTAATGTTGTTGACCAAACATCCCAAATGATCCCTAGAACAGTTTACTTTGATGGAGAGTCAAGGGCAGAAAAGAAATAATTTGGGTGTAGAGAAGAAGGGAACAGAAATTATGAAAAGTATTTTCTTCATTATTGGAATCATTCAGCAAGAAAAAAAAATTATTCATTCCATACTTAACTAAGATTTAAAAAATTTAACCATTATACCCATTCCCCTTCAAAATTCTTTAGCACTATTTTTGCCAACCAATCTGATGAATGTATTTTCTACACTACATGGCATATCTCTAAAGTAGTTGAATTTATTTTTAAGTACTTTATTTTCAATAGATGTCTCTTTAACTTTTTCTTTAATATAATCATTTTCCAAATTTATCCTTCCTAGCATTGTCGCACATTCATCTCAGTATTTTCATTTCCTCCACACTTAGCTTGGCCATTAATGATTTTCTTTACTGAACAAAACCGAAATCCATATATATACATCCAAGTCACCTCAAGTTAAATATCCTTTGTGAGCATCTCCGTAACCAATATAAAAGGATGAGAACTCAAAATTAATCTTTGTTGTAATCTAAGTATAATTGAAATTTCTTTGGTCACTTCATAATTACTTTTAATACTAATTAATATTTCATTACGTATATCTTTAATTAAGTTAGCATACCTCAATTCACACATTTCTTTCTTAGAGAACATATCAATTCTTAAGGTATTAGAACAATTTGCTTCTCAAAATCAATAAAATCATATGACAACTCTTCTCTACTCCTTATATATTTCCATCAATTATCTTAACAGAAAAATTATATTAGAACAGAAATTTGGAATATAGATACTTTAACAGACTAATTAATGAAATTGATAGATATTATGACTCGTAGAAAGATAAATATTTTATATATTCAAGAAATCAAATGAATTAGAGAAAATGCTAAAGAGATTAATAGTTTAGATTTTAAACTTTGGAATTCAGATAGATTTATATATTCAAGAAATTAAATGAATTAGTGAAAATGTTAAAGAGATTAATAGTTTAGATTTTAAACTTTGGAATTCATATAGGAGTCGTACTAAGAATAGTGAGGTGTAATTTTAGATAAGAGTTTAAAAGATAATGTTGTAAACTTAGTAGAATTAGAGATAAAATTACAGCTCTAAATATTATTATTGATACTAAGATTCTTAAAATTATAAGTGTTTATGCTTTCCAAGTGGGTTTAGATAAATTTTCAAAAGAATAATTTTGGAATGACCTAGAAGAATAATACAAAAGATACCTCTTAAAAAAAATTTATTGGAGGAGATTTAAAAGAACATATTGATAGTAACGTAGAAAATTTTTAAAATATTCATGGCGGTATTGGCTTTAAAGTAACTAACAAAGAAAGTAATCATAAGAAATTTTTTTTAACTTATAACTTTGTTATTGCTAATACTTTATTTAAGAAAAGATATGAGCATATTATCATTTATAAGAATAATTTAAAATAACACAGATCATATTTTCTTATGAGAAAAATATATTATCGAAATTATAAGAATTGTAAGGTCATTCCAAGTGAAAAATTAAATATTCAACATTGATTATTAATTTTTAATTTTAAGATAAATGATTAAAAGATAAAAAAGATAATGAAATATTAGCATAGAATAAAATGTTAGTATTTAAATGACAAATTTATTTCTACGAGTAAACTTCAAGATCTTAAGATTTGAGATGTTTATGAAGAAGCTAATATTATGTGGGATAAAGTAACGAGTACTACTAAGCAAGTTGCCAAAGATTAGTTTGAAGAATCAAAAGAAAAAACCCTTGCACAACAAAAACAACAACAACAAAACCTTTATCCCACTAAGTGGGGTTGGCTACATGAATCCTTTTCCACCATTGCATCCTATCAAAAGAAAAAACGCTTATAAATAAAAATAATTGGTGGTGGAATAATAATATGCAAGAAAAGATAAAAAAATACAATTTTTTTCTATAAAAAATGATTTAAATATAGAAGTTTGGAGAATTGAGAAAAATATAAGATGAGTCTGTATGAAATCTAAGAGAATAATTTTCGATGCTAAGAATCTTCCTTTTAGTAATCTTTATAATAGATTGCATATTAAAGATGGTGAAAAAGCTATGTATAAACTAGCTAACCAAAGAGAAAAAAAAAGTAAAGATTTAGTTCAAGTAAAATGTATTAAATATAAAAATCAAAAAGTAATTTTGTTAAATGAGAATAGGTGGGTGAGATATTTTTAAAAAATTTGTAATGAAAAATATGAAAATATAATCGATTTTAGTGATCTTAATATCGTAAATAACAACAAAACTTTTATTTCTACGGTCATATTAATAAAAAAGAAGCTAAGAAGACTTTAAAAAAAATGAAGTATGAAAAAGCAATAGGGTATGATGATATTTCAATAGAAATGTGAAAATATTTAGGGAATCTACGAATTTCTTGGCTTACTAAACTTTTTAATCTTATTTTAAAAACCAAAAAGATGTTTGATGACTGAAAAAAAAATCAATTATTTCTTATTTTTAAGAGTAAAGGAGATGCACAAGAGTGTAATTATAAAGAAATAAATTTAATGTTTCATACATTCAAGTTATGGGAGACAATAATTGAACATACATTACGACGTGATACAAAAATTCCTTAAAATCAATTTGAATTAATGTCGTGCAAGTCTACTATGGAAGCTATATATTTATTGAGAGGTTTGATGGAAAAATATAGAAAGAATAAGAAGAATTTACATACGATTTTTGTTGATTTAGAAAAAGCTTATGATAAAATTCCAAGAGAAGTATCTTAGAGAACTCTAAGAAAAAGGTGTTGATATTATTTACATTCACATCATTAAAATATAGCTTATGTAATCCCATATTTTTTTTGCTTTAGAATGGATGCTCTTAATGTACATTCATAGAAGGATCTGCCTTGGTGTATGTTTATGATGATGATATCCTTCTTGTGGATAAGACGAACAGAGTTAAAAAAAAACTTAAATTATGGAGGTCAACTTTAGAGTCCAAAGGCTTTCGGTTGAGTATATCTAAAACTAAATACATGGATTGTAATGTTAGTAATAATAGATCTAGTGGTTGAGCTGTAATAATGGGTGATTAAGTCCTTAAAAGGAGTGAACGTTTTAGATATCTTGGAACTGTTGTTTAAAATGATGATGGCATAGAGGGGGATGTCATTAGTAGAATTCAAGTTGGATGGCTGAAGTAGAGGAATGCATTGAGTCTATTGTGTGATAGAAAAATACTGCTTAGACTTGAAGAAAAAATTTATAATATGGTGGCACCTGCAATGTTTTATGGCGCAGAGTGTTAGCCTGTAAAAGAGAAGCATAAAATTAAGTGAAGCGTTGTAAGATGAGAATGCTCATATGCATGAGTGGTTTTACACTAAGAAACAATCTGAAACGAATATATTCACAAAAGGATAGGAGTAGCTCTAATGGCGGACAAGGATAGGGAAGGTTGTCTTAGATGATTTGGTCATATTAAATGCTGACCATTTGATGACCCTGTTAGGAGAGTAGATCTTTTAGATTTGAATTATGCTAAGAAAGGTAGAGGAAGAAATTATCTTATATGAAAATATGACACTCAAAAGGACATAATTGAGAAAAACGATTCATATAGCCGACCAAACTTAATGGGATAAAAGTTTGTTGTTGTTGTTGTCGTTGTTGTATTGTAATAGAAAAATTACTTCCACAATATAACATCATCTCATGAAATCAATGTGATTCTTTAAAACTTTCTTTTTCCTAACCTTATGCTTCAATACTCTCACTTAATTTTATCATATGAATTCCAACGTGATTAACACAACCTTGAACATCTTTATTGCTAAAAAAATGATATCAATATGTTTCTTCATTAATCATTTGGCATCCTTGTAATCTTCCACTAGAGTATGTCAAATAACTCTAAAATATCTCAATAGGTATCTCATATGGGCCTAAAATTTTAAATTTATGAGTATCCTTCAAAGCTAACATTAATTCAATTTTTGTATAATTTATAATATACCACATTATTTTGTTCATTGTGCTCTTCCAAACAAAATTTCATCTTAAAACTCGTATTAATAATTTTCAAGGCAATATTTTGACATTTCTTGATATCTTGTTTGTACAATTGGTTTGGGATGGCACGAATTTCGAAGCAAGGGTACGCAACAAGACAAACAAGGTGGGCCCAGGCAAAATGGGCCAAGATTAATCAACAGATCAAGTTACTCAATAAATTGATACTCAAGCCAGAGGGTCAAACAGGAACCCATCGTTATGCCCAGCCAGATAGCAAACCAATGGACATCGAAGCTGAACGAAAGGCATCCATAGTACAAGTCGAACGAAAGAGTACGCCTCTGAATGGACAAGAGAGGCAAGCAAGAGTATTGAAGAATTCATAGATAAGGCCGATCGAATAGCCCTTCTATTATCCCCTCGTAATTCGCCCCACCGGGGATAAACTAAACAGGGCGACTCCATTGACAGATATTTATTATATATATATATATATATATATATATATATATGAAAAATGACTTTCATACCCTTAAAATCTCTTATATGGAGGGAGCGTTAAGGTAATAGTGCACTTAATGTACCTCATATACCTATAAATAGAACACATTATGAGAAAGGAGCAGGCAATAAAACTTATTTTATTGTTCACTCCTCACCATCCTATATGTGCTCTATTCCTTGGGGGGGATTCCGGACATTTTTTTATTCAACATCATTAAAGATACATTTTCTTGAATGTTTATTAATCAGATAATGCATAAACATGGATGGGAAGATTGCCCTAGAAACATCATAGAGGACGGAAAAAACACATTTATACAGAGAATAAGGAGAACCAAAGCAAAGCGTAACTAATTAAAATGACGGGCATTATGCAACCTCTTCTTCTCCCGTATTTGCACAAATGTCGATGCAAATGTTTCCGGAAACAGTTTCAAGACAACGGGATCGCCTAATTGATGTATATCCCCTGAAAGTTTCTCCAAATCCTGAAAACTCCAAGTTTTTTTTTTCCACCAGAAATGCGCGCAGTTCTCTTCTTAGATTCACGGGACATTTTTTTGATGCAAAATTCTGAGAGCCGACCTTCCATCGATAGCATCGCTTCTAAGTATCAAAGCAAAAGCGTGGCGAACAAGAGGAGAATCCCCGGGAAATCAATATCGAATACATTCATCCCATGAAACCGACGGAATGAAGCTTTAATCGTGTAGGCCAATCTTCCAAAAAAGAAATTTGTAGGACGAGATTGCTCTTCACGTCGTTCGTAAGATCAAAACAAAGGCAATCCAATCAAAACAGACACCATTTTCTATTTCAGAATCCTTGAACACCCTCGTCATACCAAAAAAAAAAAAAAAACAAGAAAAAAACCCTAGAACTCTTCGGGGGTGTTTCGTAGCACACTCGAACAGACGAGAAGAAAGTCATATATAGCTTTTAAAAAATACAAGATGAACTTTCCCGGCCATAGTTTTCTCATTTGGATTTGTCCCTCAAGGCGGAAGTTTTTTTGTTTTTGTTTTTGGTTTTTTTTTTCATTTCTGATCCCACCCACACATGTTGAAGGTATGGGGGTCCAATGCTTACTTCTATAGTTTAGTGCAAAATTGAAACATGCTAGTGATAATTTAGGAGAAAATAGGAAACTTACCTTCACCTCTGGAGAAAACAATTGAGTGATCAAGGGATTTGTGTGAAAAAGAAGATAAAAATTGGGTGTTGCCTCTGGAGAGAACTAATTTCTAGGGTTTTGAAAATGGTTGAGAAATAAGAAGTGATGGATGAAAATTTTTTTGGGCTAATTATATTTTTATTCTTATTGATATATCAGAATGAGCAAATAATTCATTTATATTTGAAAATATATATAAATAATTATATTAGCTTCTTATCACTGTGCTATGATTACATTTTCTTATAATCTGGCAAATAAAAATTTTATTCTAATTAGAGAATATTTTAGTTCTTTTTTCTGCTCAGAAGTTATATTCTCTCATTTCTCTCTCTTTCTCACCCCAGTTAACCCCAGCAATGGTGTAACAGAAGTTGAAGACTTAGGGTCTGTTTGGGGCAGCTGCAGCTTATTGAATAATATGCTGATAAACTGATTAAAAATAATCTATCGATAAGCTAGGTGCGGTGGTTATTACAATTTTTTATTTTTTTGGAAAAATCAAACTGCTGCAAGAAAACTGTCACTACACCTATATAGGTGAGGTGTGAAAACACTGTTTTCTGCGTTTTGAAAACACATAAGCTGCCAAAATGCAGTTTATCAAAACAGGTCAGCTGCATTTTCAAAATGTCACTACATCAAATAAGCTGCCCCAAACGAACCCTTAGAGTCTATTTGGGGCAGCTGCAACTTATCCAGCTTATCCAGATAAGTAGTTGGTCCAGATAAACTACTGATGTTGATCTAGATAAGCTGGTTGATTGTTTGGTTTGTGCATTTGAAAAACAACTGATTTGCAACAGTTTCTGGATAAACCTCTGGTTTTGATAAGCTATTTAGCTGTTTGGTTTGGGCAATTGGAAAACAACTGATTTGCAGCTGTTTGCGGATAAATGACCACTCTGACACTATGCAGCGTTGCTTTTTGCAATAGAACTGTAAGGACTACACATTTGATAATTTAGAACAAAAAAATGCTTCATTACAGTACAAAAAAGGATAAGGAGAGGCAAAGCTTCATTACGGTAGGGATCTCTTGTGATTTGCAAGCACAAAAGCAAGGGTAGATCTTTTGTGATTTTAAATAAGTGTGAATCTTTTACTTTTTTGAAAACATTTAGAAAATATGCTAATGAATTGTTGTGATCTCTTCTAATGTTGGGGAACAATGTAGATGACCACATCGCATCGAGCCCTCACTCAAAATCTTCGTGATTCCTTGTGGGATAAATTCAAGCATGCTTCGACATGTCCAATCCCTCTCATGAAGGTATGTATTGTTCATATTCTTACATGTAATAATTGTTTATCAGAGCTACTTGCATACCTCTTGCGCTTACTTGTTTATGTGTTTTGTTGTGAGATATGTCGGCGCCTGGGCTTCTGTTCGATGAGGAGAGCTTTCTCCTACATGAAGAAAAGGGTCTATAACCGTCACGGTGGTGAAATCTCTGAAACTTCTAGCCGGTCTTAAGTTTATTTGAGTCTAGGAAAGCTCATATAGGGTGGATGTGTCGGTGGTCGCTAATCGGCGTGACCGCCTCGCCTATGTGATGGGTTGTCGTTTTCCCTAGATGAAGCCTTAGAGTAGGATGTCCGTGCGTGCCTAACCCTCGTAGAGCCGAGTGAATCTCTTTGTTGTGAACCCTAGCACAAGTCTTAATGGGTTGGAGTCTTCCTCCCCTTGCTTTGGTTTCCCCAATTTTCCTTTCAGAAGTTAGAATGTTAGGTTTTGCAAAGTGAGAAAAGCTTTCTAGCTAGCTCGCTTTCCAAAATATCGACGAGTTATGAAATGGGAAAATCTTTGTGGCTAGCCCAACTAACAACGTTGTGGAGAGTTTCCCCCTTGGAATCCCCGGTGACTCCCTCACATGCCTCTCCAAAGCATGAGGCGGCTATGCTGCTCATCCAAGTGTCCAAATCTATAGGTACTTAAGTGAGGACGATAGCGCAAGCATGGTTTGTTATCGAGCATGATTGCTTACATCGAGTTACATATCTTTATTGAAACATGTTGCATCACTAGTGCCTCGACCAACCACCCTAGCCTAGTCGGCATCTCAATTTACCTCAATCAACCACCCCAGCCCGGTCAACATCTCACTTTGTCTTGACCAGATGCCCCGACCCAGTCAGCATCTCACTTTGCCTCTCACTTTGCCTCAACTTGTAGCCTTGTCCCTGCTGTGATAGCACTTTGCCTCGACCCGGTCGACATTTCACTTATACCACAATCAGCTACCTCGACCCGATCAGCACCACTTGTGCCATGACATGCGGTCTCAGCCCGGTCGGTGCCACTTATGTCTCAATCGGACACTTTGTTATGGTCGACACCTCTTGTGTCTCGATCACATGTCCTGATCTAATCGACATCACTTTCTGCCTCAACTGGCGCCCAGGCCCTGACGACATCACTTTGGTTCGACATGCCACCCTATTGTGGTCAACTAGCCACTTTGGTTCGGCTGGCCACCCCGACTTGATCAACCGATCACCTGCATAGTGCATGTTGTGCATGCACATGAGTTTGACTGTTTGCTTGCTGTTGACATCAATTTTTGATTTCACGAGTCTAGGGTGTCCACCTACATGACTCAAGATAGCTTACGACTTGTCCATAACATCTGATAGTTAGGACACCCACCCGAGACCTTTTTGGCACATGTTGAGAGGCGCGTAGTCAGGGACACCCTGCTAGGCTTTGGCTTTTGCCTAGGCAAAGGCCGATCGACATTTAGTACATCATATGACTTTGATCGAGTCGAAGAATATTATTTGTCACGTCACACGTGAAATAGACTTAAATTGACACGATCATCAGTGAGGTTGTCCAGATGACCCTGAACGACGAAACATACCACATGAGTGAGTCTGGAACGTCAATTTCACCTAGGGAAGAAGTCAATTTTGCCACAATTTTGCGAGCGGACTAAAAATGCGTAAATTATCTTTTTGGGACCGATTATCGAAAAAGTTGTCTGAACGACCCCGAACGACGAAACTGATCACGCTAGTGCGTCTGAAAACGTCGATTTTACCTAAGAGACATGCATTTCACCGAGATAATGGGTTCGGCAAAAAATGTGCGGAGAGAATTAAATGATAATAATAATAATAATAATATTATTATTATTATTATTATTATATATGAATAAAAAAATAAAAAATCTTATTTTTAAACCTAATGATCACTTCCACCTCTCCTTTTTTTTCCTCTCCAGATCGCGATAGAACCCTGGCCGCCATCTTCCTTCACAAGCGGAACCTACCTGAGCTCCTACTTCGTCGCCATCCTCGCCGGAGAAAGCTGACGCCGCCGCCTCCTCACGCCGGCGGCCTACGTTCGCTGAAGCCACCCGCGCCACCTTCTCCTCCTCATATGGGAGAGACTCCCGATCTCACCGGCGACGGTCTTCCTCGTTGGAAAACTCCTATCCATGTCTTCCTTCCTATTCTGGGCTCCTAGCCCAGAGAGAGAGAGAGAAAGAGCTCACATGGAGTCTCTCTCCTACTTTGGCCGCCCTCCTCTTTCGGTCCTCGTCGGCGACATTCCGCTAGCTTGTCTCAATGTCGACATCCAGATCTCGGTGGTCCTAGCTCTTCCTCACCAGATCCCAAGCAAGAATCTGGAACCTCTGAGCTCTCTTTAGATTTCAGCCAGCGAAGTTTTTTTCTTTGTTGGTTTCCTCTCCCGCCGGAGAAGTTTCCATCGGTGAAGTCACCATCGTGAGCAGCCTTTGCCTCGTCGGAGCTCTTCATCGTCGTCGGGGTGGCGACGACGTCACAGCATATGGGGGTTCGTCCAACCCCTCCTCTTGAAGTTACATTTTTGGTCGAATATTTTTATATGCCAAAAATTATTTAGTTTAAATACTCTGCATACCTCACTAACTCCTGCCCTCATTGAGTCTTTTTGTTGTCCTGTTCAAATCGGTCGGAGTCCCTCACTCCCTTTGCTTTGGTTTCCCCAGCTTTACTTGGAGAGTTGGGAGGTCTGGCTTGGCAAAATGAGATAAGCTTTGTAGCTGACTCGCTTTGCAAAGCTTGGAGGAGTTTGTAAAATGAGAAAAGCTTTGTAGCTAGTCCATTTCGTGACGCAGTCGAGATTTTTTCCTCTTGGAGATCCGGGGAGAAACTCCCCACATTTCCTCACCAAAGCAAGGGGTGGCGATGCCCCACATCCAAGAGTCTAAATCTTAAGTCTCCCAGGTGAGGTCGTTAGCACAAGACCGATTTGCTACATGCATATTGGTTTGCTGCATATTGCATTTTTGCTTGGTGTATGTTGCATTTCACTTTGCTTCGACCTACCGACCCAGCCCGGTGAGCATTTCACTTAGCTCCAACCAGACACCCCGGCCTAGTGAGCCTCTCACTTCGCTCTGATTTGCCGCCCTGGCCCGACGAGCATTTTACTTCGCTCTGACCAGCCACCCCGGCTCGACGAGCATTTCACTTCACTCTGATAGGCCACTCTGGCCAGGTGAGTGTCTCACTTTGGTTCGACCAGCCGCTCCGGTCTGGTCAACCAATTACTTTGGTTCGACCGACCACCACGATCCGGTCGACCGATCACTTGCACATTCATTTGCTTTTACATTATATTGCATGTTTGCCTGCTTGTATGTTGCATCTTGTATGTGTTAAATTGCATGATCATTATCATTTGCTTGTGTTGCACCTCTGTCGGGTCGCTACTGCCACGTCATGCCCATCTCTTTTAGTCACTACCGCCTCGACACACCTTCCTTAGGCCACTGCCACTACGACATGCCCATCCCTTTTAGTCATTGTCGTCTTGACACACCTTTTTCGGTTCACTGTAGTCACGACACGCCATGCATTTCAGTCACCGATGCCTCGACACACTTTCTTCGGGACACTGCCATCATGGCACGCTCACCCTTCAGGTTACTATCATTGTGGCATACCCATTTTTTTGGGCCGCTGCCGCCACAGTATATCCATCTTCCCTGAGTCACTGCCCCACGGTACACTCATCACTCTGTCATTTGACTGTTTGCATTTGTATTTACATGTTTGCATGGGTAGCGAGCCAGGCTCATTAGGAGAGTGACCCCATGTTGGTCGCAATGTCTTAACGAACATTGCTTGCTCGGTCGACCCCGGTGAGCAATGCAAGTTAAGTTATTGAGATTGACATGAGTATGATTGTACTAAAGATCTAATATCTAACTCGTGTCACCACTCCTTGTGACACCCTTTAGATCTTTCGGATCTTTAGGACGGGGACGGTATGGTGACTCTGTCAAAGTCATTCTATACTCAGACCTACCCCTCACTTAGATACTAGGTTGACGCAATTTTCATTAGATGGTGTGCTAGGCTAGGATTTAGAGTGCTCAGGTAGTCTTTTTGATGTCTGACTATTGTTCTCTGCTGGATTGGTTGTCTTAATCAGATATCTTTCTTTTGCATTGTGCTTGTGATGTAGTTGCATGTTGTATATGTATGATAGTGTGTTGGGGTGTTCTTTTGCAGGGAGTCATGCCTATTTATATGCACACACACAAGTATCACTACGAGGGAGCAAGTAATGATTTCTGACCCTTTTGATTGTAGGTGTTATTAGCTCCCCCACATTTAAGGCATTGCTCATGATACGTTATTTGGATGTAAGCTTGCCTGCTGACACTTATTTTCATGCAGGATTGAGTCTTTTTCTTTTGCTATGTACTTTTAGAGTCTAGGAGAGTCCTGAAGCAGAAATAAGATATGGGCATGAGTTCTGAGGCATTGGCGGGAGAACCACATGGAGGGGAACACGAGCAGATGCTCGTGCCCCTTATCTTAATTCTGCATTTTATATTGATGTATAGAATTAGGACTCAACATGTATATGCGGGGTCCGACCACCTTTTTCTTTTCTGGGACATGTTTCCGACCTAGCGACACTGGTCTGTTTTATTATTTTGATTTAACTTGCTTTGCTTTTTGCATCATATTGCATGTTTGCACTTGCATGTGTTTTCCTTGTTTATTTTTGTAGTTTATCTAGGATTTCACGATATAATACAAGTTCATTAAGGACCCTAAAATTTTAATTTTCTACTTAAAAATCTTAAATAAAATATTTAAGATAATTAAAACTTTGGATTAAAATATTCAGAATTTAAAAATTACAATATTTTCCTGCATATATTAATAGGGCCTCCACAATACTTAAGTATTGTTCTAGATAACTGCATTCATATTTGCATGTCTCGAGGAGGAGTTCACGTGCTTCTTCAACTTGACTAGCCCAGCATATCTTTATATAGACGGTGTTAGAATACTCTGGGGTGTAAGTTCTTTTGTTTGGAGCGTTTCAAGCTTTGTAGCTGAACCTCCACTTTCTTTTTCTTTCCTGAGACATCCTTACCACTTCGGTAGGTGTAAGTCCCACCCCTTGAAGCTTCAGCTTTTATTCATAAGATAGGGTTTCCTTCCTTTAATCCTATGACTACCGAGGTTCCCATGGACGAATCAATTCAGGGATTGTTGACGGGGGATCTTAGGACATATTGGGTCGACTACCTTCACGACCAGGTAGACTTACTAGTAGTTGTGTATGATGGGTCTGTGGTACCCCAACCGAGTTATCTCTACCTTTTAGGATCACTCTACATTCTTTTTGTTGAGCCCCTTGGAGCCCTGTCGCTCCTTGACTTTGTTGATATCACTTTCACGGCCCGACGCCGATGAGCTGCCGCCCATTTGGGATACGACGATTTGTCCTCTGCTCTTATGGCTCGGGTGTGCTTTGACGTGTTGGGATATCCCCGTCAAGATGATTTAGGTTATTTCATGGGTCCAGTGTGTTGATGAGTCGCTACCCATTTCGAGATGTGAGAGACCCGCTCTCTGCCCGATGACTTAACGTGAGCTTTGAAGCATCGGGACTGTTTCCACACGAAATAACCATTCTTTGAGTACCTATCGCCCCAGGTTCACGATAATCTAAGCGAAACTCCTTTTATTGAGAGTATTCTTGGGTACCCCCTCCAAGATGTAATTAAACAAGTGGGATACGTCCCCTTGGGAGTGCTCTTGACCACAGAACAGGTACCTACACCTGAATATCTGGTTATGGGTAGTCTACGTAGGTATTCTTTCGTGGATATTTATTTAAGGTGCTTTCGTCCGATCTTGTTTTAACGGACACTCTTAACATAACCTTGCAAGGTTTACCGCGCGTAGGCTCTCCACGTTTTTTGTTTTCTCTTGTTTGTTGTTTTGTCGTATGGCCCTCATTTTCGGTTCCTCCCTTCTCCTGGTCATTCATATGACTCAGAAAAGAGATTTATTTGAATAAGGAAAGTATACAATGATCGACAAGTTGGCGACTCGTTCTAAAATAAAAGAGAGAAGAACAAAAACACTTGCATGGTGCACCGTACCCTGTACGTGCTTGTTATATGCATGTGTGTCAGGTCATTATTGAGGTAAGGTGTAATTCTCCTTAGTGGCATCATATGCCCTAGGCCGAGCACAACACTTCTATTGTTATACATAATGCATGGTCACAATCATCTACTTGGGTAACATTTTGAGTGTTTATTCATACACTTATCCCACTTGTATGATTCTCCCTAAAGATGATTATCATCTTTCAGCCCGCTGCCTCCACTACATATACAATTTTCGAGCCCCTTCCTCCACAGCCTTCTAGGTCACTGCCTGCAAGCAAAAAGTTATAAATCATTACAGGCTCCCTCATAACAGCATTTGTGTGAGTGTATATTCATACACTTCTATTGTTATATATATTGCATGACATTTTGCATGGTCACAATCGTTTGCTTGGGTAACATTTTGAGTGTACATTCATACACTCATCCCAATTGTATGATTCTCCCTAGTGAGGATTATCATCATTTGGTCCGCTGCCTCCACGACATATACAATTTTTGGGCCCCTCTTGCTAGCATACCCACCCTTCTAGGTCACTGCCTGCAAGCAAAAAAGTTACAAATCGTTACAGGCTCCCCCATAGCAGTGTTTTTGTGAGTGTATATGTAAGCACGACACCTTGCAGAAGAACATTCTATTATACTATCATGTGCAACAAGAACACAAACACACCAACAAGTACAAAAGGTGAGGTATGGCTAGCACAAAGCAACACACCACAGAAAAATAGCCAGAGGTGTCTAAAAATATTACATACCATCCTAAATCCTGACATAACACAACATCTAACGAGAAAGTGCCCTACCCAGCATCTAAGTGTAGGGTAAGCCTCCTCCGGGTAAAGCATGAACTTGACGGAGTCGCCTTACCGACCCCGCCCTAAAGATCCAAGGGATCTAAAGCGTGTCACCCAAGGTGGATTTTGAAAGAGGAGTTGACCTTATATACGACCTGGTTTGCTACATGTATAATTTTAAAATCATTGTAAATGTAGTAATAAGTAGAAAAAAATATTTATTTTAATTTTAAAATAAGGGTCATTAAATGTGAGCCCGTAACATACAAGATGACACGAGTTAAATCCCTTGGATACTTAACGCAGTCATACTCGTGTCAATTCATTTGACTTAACTCGCATCACTAACCGAGATCACCCAGCAAACAATGCTCGATAAGGCATCGCAACCGACATAAGAGTTATTCTACTATTGAGACTGGCTCGCTATCAATGCAAGCAAGCTGCCAGACTCACGTGCATGCACAACATGCACTATGAAGTAGATCGGTCAATCAGGTTGGGTCGGGTCGGGGTGCTAGTCGAGGCAGAAGATCATGTCGATCAAACCGGGAAGTCCAATCGAGGCATAAGTGATGTCGACCGAGCGGGGGTGAGCAATCGTGGCACAAGTGGTGCCAACCGAGTCAGGGCGGCCAATCGTGGCACAGGTGAAATGTCAATCGAATCAGAGCGGTCGGTCGAGGCAAAGTGACATGTCGGTCATCGAGGCAGCGGATCGAGGTAAAGTGAGATGTCAACTGGGCCAAAGCGATCGATCAAGGCAAAGTGAGATGTTGACCAGGCCAGGGCCACCGGTCGTGGAAAAAGTGATATTCAAAATGTTTCAAGCAAGATATGTAACTCGATGTAAGCAATCATGCTTGATGTAAAATAGAATCGCACTAACGTCCTTGCTTGGGTACCTAAGGTTTACACACTTGATTTGAGGCGTAGCCACCTCCTGCTTTGGTGAGGCATGTTGGGAGTTTCTCCCCAGGTCTCTGAGGGGGAAACTCTCAACGACGTTGTGAAATGAACTAGTTACAAAACTTTTCACATTTCATAACTCATCAGGACTTTGCAAAGTGAGCTAGCTACAAAGATTTTCTCACTTTGCAAAAACTAACATCCCAACCTCTCCGAAGAAAGTTGGGGAAAACAAAGCAAAAGGAAGAAGAGACTCCAACCCATTAATACTTGTGTTAGGATTCACAAAAAAGAGATTTGCACGACTCTACAAAGGGTTAGACCACGCACAAACATCCATCCTAAGGCTTCCTCTAGGTAAAACAATGACCCATCACATAGGTGAGGCTGTCGTGTCGAATAACGTCGGCTAACACATCCACCCCACGCGCGTGACCGAACCCACGTGCCTAGACTCAATTAAACCTAGGGCTAGCTAGTGATCCGATTTTTTTATTGCGATAGATTGTGTAAAATTTAAATAAGTATAATCAATTAATATTCGGATTCTACGCAAGTATACATATCGTTATCAAGTAAAAATAAACTTTCTATTTAAGCCATAAATATCGATCCCACAGGAAATGTTTAAATTGAAAATGATAAATTTGCTAGGAAATTCACATAAAGTCAATTGAAATTACTGTCACTAATTTCAATTGTTGAGATGTAATCAAAATTAAATTTCTAAAATATTATCAATCAAAAATACAAATTTTAAAACAGTAAATACTAATCTATAACTATGTTTATGTAACGAAGATTTTTATGTGAAAAAAATCCTTCCCACTATAATGAGACCATGGTAAAATGAGATGAGATAAATGTTCATAATATGTATTGTGTCAAATAGTAGTAATTTTAATTCTCTACCCTGATACAATGCATAGAAAACAATTGACTAACCTCAGTGTTTAGTCTCTAAATCTGCGGCTAGGCTAGGAGGATATCGGCTCCCACTTCCCTTCACCTGAAGGCTAGCTCTCACTTCAGTTTTTAAACAATAAGACTGAATTGAAGATTTTAGTCTGTCACCCTAAAGGTTCTCCAATTCAACACCCAACAAAGAATATTTCTCTATTTATTTGCACTTAATTCCATGAACGATGTTCTCCTTCATAGAATCAAATGTGATCTTCACTCTATTGTAGAAATCATACTTCATTTCCTGAATCATATGTTTCACAACACATTTTAACAATTCAATTGGTCATATCAAAAAGTAAATTAAATTCGGAGTTGAAAAATCATCACAATTTATTTTACATTTTAATATTGGCACATCCATATTATCTCTTCATTTCATCATATCTCAGAGTAGGGAGAAAGATAAAGAGAACTACTCAGACTTCATGAGAAACAAATAAAAAAACACAAATTTCATATATAAAAGAAAGTTCATACAACACAGATAAATAAACAATACTTATCTGAAAACTCTTTCTCAAAGTAAATATTTTGTAGTCTTTCCTTAGAAATGCATGAAGAAGATATCTCTCACTTTTTCTCCTTCTCCAACACTCTTACAGAAAGTTTCACACTAAATCTCACCATAAAAACTCTAAACTATGAAAGCAAAATCAAAAATTGACTCCAATATGGTAGTGGAATGGAATGATATGGTGCAAAAAATGACTGTAGAGGAGCACTTTTTCTGATGAAATTCGGTCCCAACCCAAGGTCGGTTCTCGAAGAGGTGCATCTAAAAACTCTTTAAAAAATTGTCCAAATACATCGAACCTTCTAGAAACGGGGTCTACATCGCCTTTGGCGCCGTCGGTGCTGAGTAAAAATCTCCAGCCTTAAGTTGTTCTACGCCGTCTACGCTGACCTTGTCGCTGTCGGAGCTGAACATTCCTTCAAAAACGTAATTTTGACTCCAAATTTCATCCATTTTATTTTCTTTTTGCTTTATGCCATAAAATAAAAAACCTGCAAGAAAACATCAAAATACCTTCCATTAAAGTGCAATATCACCAAAAAGAATATAAAATATGGGTCTAAAAATGCATATATTTTCGGTGTATCACTAGCTAGGAAGGAAAAGATGAAGGGTTCGAGGAGGTTATACCATAAAATTAGTTGCTCGTCATCCAGCGAAGTCCGAGAAGAAGCTCTCCTCACAAAGGGAGAGGACATTTGGTGCTGTCGTTGTAAATCGACAGTACGACACTCTGGAGAGGCTTCCGACCGAAACACAATGCAGGCCCGCAAGAAGGATCTTGAACCAAAAGGCTGCGTTTACAAGCTAGGAGGGACTCTAGGCAAGGGGATTCGTCGGTGGAATCTTCGCGGATGGGAGAAGGTGGTCGGACACGAAGAAAAGCGACTCGTTGCGACGTCAGCAAGGGAAAGTGAGCAAAACCACTAGGTAGAGAGGGGGGAACCAAGCTCACCGCCGTGAGGAGGAAGAGGTCCGGCGAGCTCGCGGGCGGCCTCACCGGTTGAGATTCGAGCTAGGGCACGCAAAAATGCATTCCGTGGAGAAAGGGAAGAATCTGGTCGGCACGGCGCCCGGCGACAAGGGGGATCTGGTGGTCAGGGTTTTCTCGCCGGCGAGGAGGGAGACAGTGCGAGCAAAGTGTGTTAAGAATGCAGTGCCAGGGCACGCGAGTTCTTTGGCCGAATCGACTAGGTTTATAAAAAAGCTAATTTTTATATATGCTTTTTTATTATATATTATTATTATTTTAATATTAAAATCCTAATTCATTTGTTTATGGCTCGTACGCAAAATCATTGCAAGATAAGTGTTTTTTTTTTGTTAAAATTGATATTTCAAACGAGCTAGCGCGGTCCGTTTCGTAATTTGAGGTCGTCTGGACATATTCATTAACAACGGGTCAATCTGTGTACGATTCTCGTGCGGTGCGGCAAATGAGATCTGTCGACCCAATCGAAGTCATCTGTTGGGCGGTGAGCCACTCAATTAGCATCGAAATATTGCAAGTTCATGTAAAAAAGAACATCAAACTTGATTTTCCTTGGATTTCAATTTTGCGACTGAACCTTTGAAAATTGATCTTAATTTTGAATATGAGGAGCATATGAATGTGTATGTGTGGGTCCCAATACCAATCTAGGAGAGCCAGTAAAGAAGTCCTACTGCTAGGTCCTAGGCTCCTAAAGAAAAAGACTAAACTCACAAAAAATGAGATCAACGAAGCTATTTGTAAGAGATGAAAGAAGTTATAAGAAAATTAAGAACAATTATATCATTTTTAAGAAGATTGGAATTATATTTTTAATACAATTTGCACATAGTTCTTGTAAAATAATGGTTCAATCCACACCAATAACCATAAATGTTATAAAACGAAATCTTTAATTATTTTATATGATAAATGCATATACTATAATTTATCTAAGAAGATAGTAAGAACTCTACAAAAACTAGCTTATAGCATTCTACGAATAGCTAAGAAAATTATTTATTTGGAAAAAAATGTAAGCATATGATCTGAAGATCATATATATGTTTGAAAGGATAATGCATACAGATAAGAATATTACAAAGACAATATTATGAGAGGGAAAAATCTCTTATAAGAGGATTGAAAGCTCATAATACTTAGCAATACAGTACCAAAGAAAGCATCAACAGAAAGAAGTAATGTAGTAAGTAATTAAAATGTTTGGACAAATGAATATATATTCTTTAACCAAGTGAATGAAATGAATGTAATGCATGAAATAAATCATAACACACTCATATTCAATTATTTTTCATAAGTTTTATTAATATGTTTATGCTTTCCATTGAGTATAATATGTTTATGCTTTTCGTTGAGTACAAATTATTGTAATTCGCTAATGATATCCTTCTTGTGAGTACAACTAGAGAAGGTTTTAAAAAAAAACTTTAATTAAGGAGGTCCACATTGGCGTCCAAACAACATTCATTTGAGTAAATCTAAAGCTGAGTACATGGAATGTAATTTTAATACTAGCAAAAATAGTGACAGAGTTGTAAATATGGGAGATCAAATCACTAATAGGAGAGAACATTTTAGATATCTCAAGTTTATTTTCAAGTCATAGTGATGTAGATAGGAATGTTATTAGTATAATTCAAGTTGGTTGGTTGAAGTGGAGCAATGCATTGGGGACATTGTGTGATAGAAAAGTACTACTTAGACTTAAAAAAAAATTTATGACTGCAATGCTTTATGAAATAGAAAGTCGGCATTTAAAAGAGAAGCTTAAAACTAAATTAGGTTGTTTATGTACAAGAAAAGCAAATAAAGAAAGATGAAAATATTATTAAGGAGATGAAGTGAATCAATAAATATATATTAGATTTCGTTAAGGAGAAATATTACATCAATATATAGTTATAACTCACAGCTTGACAATAAAAGGAAATTTTTTAAAAACTAAGAAGATTATTAAAAGTACAAAAAATAAAACTATAAGGAGAGGGAAGCAAGCTTTTGAAGAAAAGAAGAAGAACATTAAAGACAATTTTTTGGAAAAAAAATTACTCAAAATTATATTTTTTCTTTATTTTATTCATTGTAAATTCTAAGTGTCTTTGTATTAAATAGATTTTTATGTTGTGATTATTAATGAATTATGTTTTTTTATTGGAGGGGGTGGGAGGGGATTTTGGTGTAATCAAACTTCTTTACTCAACGCACGTATGTGGTTGTTCTGATGCTAATTCTTAGCATTGTTTAATGTATCATGTTAGCCGATTTTCAATCTAAAGTATCAAGTTTTAATAATTTAAAGGTTTATTGTGTGCTTTAGAAAGATACAACCAAAAAGGAATATTTGAGATAAGATTATACTCCATTAGAACTTGTAATCATACAAGAACAAAAGTTAATACAATATTTTGTATTCAATTCGTTCATAGTAGATTATATTGAACTAATTTAAAAGGTTAGAGATTCTAGTCATCAAAATAGTTTAAAAAATGCAAGTGTTCTAGATTGACACACAAGTACTAATATCATAAATTCAAATTATGAACTAAAATTAAAAAAAAATAATGAAACCATGATTCTAGATTTTCTATCATAAATTACGTTAAAAGCATTGTTCGTAGAATTGCCTTAGCATCAATATTTTTTATAATGAATAATTGGATAAAATCATGAAAAATGTAAATGAGTAAAAAAAAATTTATGAAATAAATAATTGATCCTCATGAGCATGATACTCTTTTTATATTATTCATTCAGCAAGTACACTTACTTTATGCACTGGAGAGCTGATAACAACTCATTTGAATTTGTGGGCAAATGGTTTCATAAAAATACAAAATTTTAATATAATTCAATCTCTTTGAAAATCTATAATTGAACCTTCTATTAAATATTAAAAAGTTGATTCATTAAATGAGTGATTTTCCATGCCTTATAATAGAGAAAATTAGATAAAATGCCACTATTGATTTGTTTGACAAAATATACTGTAAATTTCATTTTGAAATAAAATGCCCCCTGTTTATAAATATAAACTTTCAAGGAATGCTTAATTAAGCATATAACTAAATGTTTGAGCAAAAAATTAAGGGTCTTTTTTTTATTATTTGCATCTTCCTAGTTTCTAGTGATTATTATTTGCATGTAATCAATCTACACAAATGTTTTAATGAAAAAAAATTTCTCCATCTTTGGCTAACTGTTCAAGTTGTTGCTATACATTTGATTATTTAGGTTTAGAAAGATTGATCGCACTCTAAATCCTAAACCTAGACTGACATTAAACAACACATATATGTTTCAAATACTTGTCAAATCTTATTTGAATATTGTTCAAAGTTTATTCAAACCATATTCATATATTCTTAAAGAAGTTTCAATGAATGTTTTTAAAGAAAAAATATAACTTCAAATATTCCTTGAATAAAGTTCAAATAAAATTTGGTCTTAATTCAAATATGATTCGATAAAAGTTAGAATGAAACTTAAATATGATTCAAATAAGATTCAATCATAGGTGAAAAAATATTTAAGAGAGGTTAACAATATTTTGAATAAGGTTTGAATTTTTTAAAATATTTTTTCAATCATTATTAGAATATGCTTAAAACATGGGTGAATTATAGTATTTTACCTTTATTATGCTTTTTTTGGAACTTGACTAATTAGAATTGCTATAGTTTGTATGGATATTTTACCTCTAGTTATGCACTTAGATAAGCATTACACTACTTGGGTTATATCTAAAGTCGGTGGTGTAACAAAAAACAGTTATCTGGCAATATAAGGCTAAAGATCCCATTACATTAACCATTTGAGAAAATGGAACAATATTTCTTAATATGCTATTGAAATTAATGTAAAAGCATACATTTTCAAATTACCACTCAAAGCATATTACTTCATTTGCATATTTTTACTTAATAAGAATGATTCAATTTTTTTTATGATCTTGAAGAGGTTGTACGTTCGCTTATGTAAATTATGATATTATTTTAAGAAATATAGTTCTAATATGACTATAAATTTGATTTATTAAATTATAATTTTATATTTTGAAGAAATGTAAATACATTAATTTTGAATTATTCTTAGAAAAATACTATATGGTGTTATGAATTGTGAAAATCCTTAAATAGATGAAGCTAAAATCTTAAATATTGAGGCTCATTTTTAGTGTAATAGTTTTAATTTTGATAGAAACTTCAAAGTTAAGTGTATTCATGAGGAAGCACTAATGGGATGATTGACCTCTTGGGAAGTGATACTAATGTGACAAAATCATGAGGCCATTAGATCGAAATAGATATGATCTCGATGGGTAGAGTCCGAGTTTTCGCAAAGTATATAAGAGCATTACACCAAACTGAAGATGGAAATTAAGTATCAACAAAATAAAGTTTTACACCATGTGAGATATCTCTTGAACGCTAGATGGGACAAATTAATACAAGGTGGGATCCATTTCTTGAATATGTAGGAGTTGCCTCTAGAATCTTCTCTATCTAGTGAATGATTATGGGTTAAGAAAACTAACAATGATATCAGACACTTAAATGGGTCAGATTATGAAATCCCTAAGTAGATGAGTTGAACTCTTAAACATTGAGGTACATTTTAGTGTAATGGTTGGAGTTTCGATAGAAATCCAAATTTAAGCATGTTAATGTGGGATAAATCTTGGAATGGGAGACCTCTTGGAAAGTTACACTGATGGGACAAAATAGTTAGGCCGTTAGGCCAAAGGAAAAAGTATCTCGATGGTGAAACTTCAACCTATTACATGGCTGCTTGTTACATCTTATAAATTATACTTTTTTCACGATATACATATTTACTCTATTTCTTCAATTGCATTTTTGTTGCAGTGCGAGAGTAATGTTTGAACTTTTCTCTAACCTTATTTTAGCAAGGTTTCCCTATGTTTGTGTAACAACCCAAACTCTCCACCATCAAGATATTGTTAGATTTGTCCAAATGTACCCACAATTTTGCCTTTTTGGTGTAACTTCATAAGAGGTCACCCATCCTGAGAATGATCTTCTAAAGACACACTTAACTTTGGAGTTTTAATGAGATTCTAATTGTTACATTGAAAGGCACTTCATTGTTTAAGTGTTTGCGTTCATATTATTTAAATGTCTTCACAATCTATTTAACTTAAGTAAGTGACATCCTTGTCAATATTCTTAACCCACAATCATCAACTAGGCTTATAAAATTCTAGAGGTAGCTCATACATATTTAAGAGAAAACTCTCCCTATATATCACTTTGTCCCATCTAAAGTTAAGAGGTAACCTATGGTGTAACATTTTATTTTGTATAACATTTAATTCCCATCTTCAAACATGTGCAACACTCAAATACCATTTATAATAGTGCAAACTCTCCCCCATCTAGATATTGTCCGCTTTGTCCTATTGACCTAACAATTTTATCTTATTGGCGTAACTTTCCAAAATTTCACACATCCCAAGAATGCCCCCGTACTAGCATGCTTAAATTTGGAGTTTCAAATGAATTTTAATCATTATACCAAAATGTGTCTTGATGTTTAAGAATTTAGCTTTATTCTACTTCAAGGGTTTCAAAATCCCCCCAACTTAAGCGTCTAACATTCTTGTTAGTTCTCTTAACCCAAAATCATCCACCAAGCAAATAGGATTCTAGAGCTACCCCTACAAATTCAAGAGGTTCTTCCCACCGTGTAGAACTTTATCTCATCTATGGTTTAAGAGGTTACTCCCATGATGTAACATTTTATTTTTTATGACACTTAGTTCCCTTCTTTAGGCTAGTGTAATGCTCTAATACCATTTGTAATAGCCCGAACTCTCATCCATCGAGAATTGTCCACTTTGGCATCATAGCCTCACGTTTTTTTCTCATTGGTGTAACGTCATAGGTCACCCATTCAAAGAGTGCTCCCATATGAGCTTGCTTAACTTTGAAGTTTTTTTTTTATGAAAGTTTAATTGTTACATCAAAAGATAACTCGATGTTTATGAGTTCAGATTTAGAGGCTTTACAATCTTCTCAACTTAATTAACCAACATCTTCATCATATACTTAGCCCAAAATCATCCGGTAAATTGATAGAATACTAGATATGACCCCTAAAAATTCATGAGGTGGCTCCTATGATATAACATTTTGTTGTTTTATAGCACTTTGATCCCATATTCAAGCTGTTGTAACACCATCGTAACTGCCCAACTCTAATTATTCTCTGCTTTGGTCTAATGGTCTCACAAATTTGTCACATCGATGTAAATTTTCAGTTCACCCACCTGAAGAATACTGTTGTACAAGCATCCTTTGAGTATTTGGAGAAATTTCAACTGCTACATCAGAAGTCACCTCCTTGATTTAAGAGTTCAACTTTATTTTATTTAAAGGGGATTCACAATTCAATTTTTTAAACCATATTTAAGCCTCGCTCGATCTTTATTTAAACTAATTTTGAACCATATATAATTTATATTCAAACAAACTCGAAAATGGACCCAATCTTGCTAGGATATGATTTGAAATTTATTTGAATCTTGTTTAACTATTACAAACTCTAAATAAATGCTCTGAAGATGGGAGCGTTTGAATCCAGAACAAACTCTCATATTGATTTTCTGAAGAAATCAATAAACCTACACATTTTTTATATCTCCACTATTAAGAGGCATATAAAGGCAAATTTTCCTAACTTAGTGTTTCCATGGAGATTATGATCAAGAGGAAATTTTCAAAAATACAAAATACAAGGCACCGCCATTGCTTTATTTTTTTAGCTCAGCTGAGGACAAAATTTCAGATCCGACCACCATTATATTGCAGTCTATTATATACAATCATTCAAGATTATAAAAGCAGCAGCTAATAACAAAGCCAGAACTATATCATAATGCTCGACTTCTCGCACAGGATTCAATATTCAAACCTTTTACGCTTCAAAAGTTCTCGAGTACTGTCGTTTCACACTGAAGAGCTTCACCCAAAGTCTTTAATTTAAGATAAATTTACATACACCCCACACAATTGTTATGTGTATTTGTATATCTAACACCTAAAATTTGATATTTATACTCATAACACTTTGATGCCATAAATCAATACATGAAAATGTTCTTCACTTTAAAAAGGTTAATAATGGTGACACTTTTTGATCTAATGTAATGTTTTTGAGTGTTATATTAGGTGTTATGTAAATATATAAGATTTGTGTGGCATGCATGAATATACCCCAAAATTTCTGATATATGATACCCAAGTTCTCAATCATATATAAGCAAGCTTTCTGGCAAGATTGTTTATAAAGTTAGCTAAAAATTTACATGAAAAATTAAATTACCAGTAAAAAGAATCCCATCTTTAATTATCTTCCACACACAAAAATAAAAAAAAAAACAATAAAGAGAATGAAAGTTTTGGAAAAAGCCATCTAAAAATCTATACATTATATATATAAATTGGCCATAGGCAATGAACTTCTGCCTTGGCAGAAGTCGCTAAGTACAACGACCAGAGTTCATCCAGGAACAAATACCCATTTTAAAAAAAATCAACATCCTACAACCAGTCCTAAATTATCACAATCAAGTATCACAAGCCATTGATTGCTGGCTTCTTCAATAAATATGAAATTATAAACATATATACTAAAGATCACTTCCCTTTGCTGTCTGGGCCACATTGAAATTTTGTAAAAACCTTTCAGTGTAGTTTCCAAACAATCCACTTGAAACATTTTTCAAGCTCGTTCCTCTGCTTCAAGTCTGGAAGTCAACCATTTGATTATATAGCTAATAATCTCTTCTTTTTCTGGTTCAAAGAGTAAATCATGCAAGAAACCATCATAAAGTTTTAAGGATTTATCAGAAGAGGAAGCCTCCTGGTGGAGCATGTTAGAGGCAACAGGATCTGTTACAGTATCAGCAGTGCCATGAAGGACCAGAAAAGGAACAGTTACTCGGTTTAAGTTCTGCTGTAAGGAATAGGAAATACGAAGGATTTCGTATCCAGTTCTGACTCTAATGGAGCCGGTGAACACGAGGGGATCGGAGTACTTAGCCTTCAAGGCTTCGGGATCACGGGAAACTGGCGGTCCCTTCTTATATGCGGCGCCGAATTGGTATCTTGGGATTAAGAGCGAGAAGATTGGCGCAACAGCCTGACAATGCAGAAGAAATAAAAATTTACAAGGTTTCGTTTTTGCAATATTAGAATAAACCATGGATATGATTCAATGTTCTCGTGAGTTTTATTTATGAGCAGGGCATTAATGCATTTTCTTGTTGAAGTTCCTCAACTCATGAATGTATTTAGTGGGACATTTACATACATACCAAGCAATTCTTCTATGTTTGCATATCTAACACCTAAACTTTCATATTTACATACAAAACACATAAAATATTTGGCATCGCATGAAAAATACCACTATATTAGCATTTTAAAAGTGAATTACGTCTTTTTATGCATAGGTTGTTAATATCAAGAAGTTATAAATGTAAATATTAATTTTTTTGTGTTAAATATGTAAATGCATGAGAATTGTGTGGTATTTATGTAAGTTTGCTTTTAATGGGGCATTTACATGCCACCCAATTCCTACATATTTACATATCTAACTGCTAAACTATGCTTTATACATTTCTATCACGCAAATCTTTCATATTACATAAAAAATACCACCATTTTAACTTTTAAAAAGTGAAATATACCATTAGATGCATAGGTAAAATGGCATATATATAAAAAATTGAAGTTTAGGAGCTAGATGTAAATACATAGGAATTAATGGTACATATGTAAATCCTTCTATTTTAAAAGGAAAATTTACATATATACAACACAATCTTATGTATTTACATATCTAGCATCCAAAATTTAATATTTATACTTATAACACAACCCTATCTATGAAAAGGTGTATTTCACATCTGAAAAAATAGTGTTGGTGTTGTTGTTGATGTGTTGTTATAAATTTGAGTGGTATGCATGTAAATACGAATGTTTAAGCGTTAAGTATGTGAATTTGTAAGAACTTTGAACGCCCTTCTTTAAAGTATTGTAGAAGAAAGTATAAAGGAAGGCAAATAGAAGTGCTTACGGCAACAATTGGATGGGACGGCTGAACACGAATGGCTGGGGATGTCAGCACCATACCCTTGACACGGGATTCAACCTTTGGGTCTATTATTGCCTTAAAATTAAAAAGAACAAAAACAAAATTAGAACTTAGTCTTTAATACCAATTACTTCTGTTTCTATAGAAGCAGCGAAACGATAGACAAGCAGGCAATGCAGAAATCACGAACCTTAAGAACAATAGCACCGCCTGTAGAGTGTCCAAAGCAAAAACATGGTAGCCCAGGATTTTCTGTTAAAACCTTGTCCAAGTAGGCTTTCTGCAATTGCACAATATATATATGAGAAAAGTTCATATGGGTAAATATTTTAAAAAGGCTTCAAAAAAGAGAATGAAATTATTACCAAGTCATTGACAGCATAATCAAGAGAGTGGACATAGCCATGCAGCCCATCACTTCCACCATGCCCTGTGGATAAAAGAGGTTGCATAAAAAATATAAGCTCAATAAGAACACTTACAAATGGCAGGAAATTTAAAGGAGTGATTAAAGCTGTAGATAAAAGTAAAAAATCAAAGATTTCAGCAAATTTTGCTTTCAGAAATCAAGGATTTGTCTTTTATGCAGCATGGAAATTTTAACCAACCAACTACTATCTTGGACAATTTTATGAACCAAGCTAAAAGATTATCTGTTAATACTCAATCAAGTTTCTTCAAATTAGTAAATAAACAAATTTGAACAATTATTTAAAACTCGAGAGTTAAATGAATCGAGCTTAAAGGCGGTCAAACTTGTTTATTTATGCACAAACACTGCTATCATTTGTTGTTCAAAAATTAACTTGTTAAATACTCAATAGTAAGTTTTATAATAGCTCATAACATATATAATACATTATTTCAATAAATTTTAATTAACTATAACTTTGTTAGCTTTTTAATTTTTTTCAAAATAATTTATTTATTATTAGGAACTATGCATATTAATTTAATGTGTTAGCTCTTTATTTTTTTTTAATAAACTAGATTGTTAGTAGTTATTCATATTATTTGAATATAAGAAAGCTTGCTTGCAACTTTTATATTCGTTTAATTAATTTATGTAAAGTAGTTAGATTCTAATTCAAAATTTATTCAATTTTTTATTTGCATAGGTTTGCATAACCATTTATTAAGAACAAAGTATGACAAGCCAGGTACTCGTTCGAATTTTTAGTTATTTATTAACTCATTAAAATACTTGTTCAATTAATTTAGGCAAACCAAGCACAAGCCAAATAGAATTATTGAAAAACTCAAATAACTCATATGAACATAAATGTGAATGCTTGCCTCAAGTTCAAGCTGAACACCTTATAATATGGCAAAGCCAGGTTCAAAACACTTGCACTCTGTTCGATTACAGCCCTACTTCCAATCCTATTTATATAGCCAAATTCTATGCTACATTATGCATTTTTCACCTTTGAAAACAATTAATTATACAGCAGTTGCTTGACAAATGCTAGGACCAAATAGATGTATTAAACAAGTTTTTCTAAATGCATCTATGCAGCAGAATTAAAGGAGGATGCACAGGAATTTCTTCCCTATGACTTAATACTACGAAAAGAGTGAAGATACTTGAATTTCGTGTGTACTTTAGTTGAGAACCTTTCAACCTAATTTATACAACTAAATTATACGCAACAATGCTGCTTTTGGAAACAACTAAATACACAGTGATTGCTTGACAGAATTACTAAACTGGATATACAATTATTAGTCAAGTTTCTGCTATGAATTTAAGGGAATAAAAGAGGATTATTCTATAGAACTTTCAAGGCAACTATCCCATCAATGGCTAACTCAGCTGCCACTATACCAAATTAAAGGAAAAAAATCCAACTTCGGTGGAGTGGAATTCTGACAAATAAAAATTAACTTCTCTGAAAGAGGTGTGTATATCAGTTGTTTGGAAAAATAATAGTTATTCCGTTACATTATACCCTAGTACCTCTCTTAAGGTAAAAAATAAACTATCATACTTAACGGGATTGATTTATCTCCTAATTGTGAGAATATTAAAAAAGAAAAGAAAATGCCTACTTAAATCATGCTAAAGGTTAAATTACATATAAAGTTGTTCCTCATGTAACCTGACTTGCCATAAATCAAGGTATGTACCAAGCTTGAGCCAAGTCATAAAATGTTTATGCTCTTTCATAGCCCGCATAAACTGATTTGAATGATCCTGAAAGTTATGAACGTAAATAGACCACTAAAGGTTTCATATTATGTAAATGACAGATAAACACTACTATTTAGTCTAAAAAAAATTAAAAATTCAAAAATAAAACCCTATTTAGTCTGAAAAGAAATAAATTTTAGCAAATAAATTAGACAAAAGTTGCATTATTTATTAGGGAAATTTACATACATACCATCAAATTCCTTTGAATATATACAAATCTAAGACCTAAACTTTATTTATTATATTTATCTCACTGAAATCTTTCATGCCACATCAAAAAATAGTATTATTTTGATTTTTTTAAAGTGAAATATACTTTTTCATGGTGGCATATAAATATGTAAAAATTGAAATTTAGGAGTTAGATATGTAAATACATAGGAATTGAGGCGTAAGTATGTAGATATTCCAATTTCTTATCAGAAAACGAACGAAACAAACAGTGATAAGCTACATACGTAAGATCGTAACAGGGCAAAAATTCCTCATCCCCCATCTTTACCAGTGATGATTCTTGTCACCATTTTTCAAGTACTGGCAAAACTCGAAGAAATTGATTAGTCATGAAAGAGCAAATCTTAACAGTTATGACAACACAATAGCTTAAGGAAATGCATTGATGTTATCCTATAAACAAAAGTCGTTACCAAATGAACAAAATATTGGCCACACATTTGCAGATAATATTCACAATAGCATCCACTATTACTTCTGTTCAAGGTTAAATTATACTACACAAAGCTTTCTACTATTATTTTCAAAATCTGTACCTCATCATTGCCTTCATTAGCTTCCTGCTACAAAGGTTCAGCTTTATTAATCCTCATCAATTTATTCATATTAAGTTGTCGTGACCAGACAACTTAAAGTTATACTTAATAGGCATCATCCATACTCACCTAAAAAATAATCATTATTCACACATATTAGTCTAATAACTCCTAAATCTTTTATAAGTAATTATATAGAGCATTTAAATACATTTCACACAATTCTTAGATATTTACATTGCTAACACCTAAAGTTCGACATTTACATGCATACCACTCAAATCTTTAAATAGACATAAAAAATACTATTATTACTAACTTTTTAAAATTGAAATATAATTTTTTTCATGCATAAGTTAATTTAGGATGCCAGAGTGCAATGTAAAAAACTTTATTGTTTAAATTTTTAGTAAAGCCGTCCAATAAATTTAGAGTTTGTAGAGTTAAAACAAAAATTATAAATTTTATATAACTCAATTTTGCATATTCTTTAACAAAAATTTATAGATACCCAATTAAGCTAAGATGCAGTGGCATCTGTGATTTTTTTATTTATCCATAACCATTCCAATGAGTGTTGCGAGTAAATAAAGGCGCCGTGCCATAGTTGATGTTTTGTTGGTCCATCACAACCATTCCACTGAGCATCAACACGGACCAACTTTCAAGGCTACCAATCATGTCGACCAAGATGACATGATCATGCTCCAACATTGACTTTTTGGAGCTCAAAATGAGGCCAGAAAACATCCTTACCCCTCAATAAATCTATTTACCTAAACAACCTAACCTTCAGTTCTTTCTCAACTACTACTTCCTTTTCATTCCTATTGTTACCCTTCTTAAAAATAATAATCTATAAACTACCCATATGTCTATAGATTTGTCCACATTCCCATCTTACTAACATATAATTATGATCTTTCATGTAATTGTTATATATGTTAATTCTCTAACTTTAACACTTATAGCCCATAAATTTTTATTTGAAAAATTACAAAACTAACCATGATTTTATAGAACTAATTGTCAGTCTGAAAAAAATAAAATAAAATCATAACTTGATTTTCACCAAAAGTTAAAAGCATTTCCAAGACAAGTCTCAACTACCTTTCATCACATTAGGACTAAGTTGTACTCCCTTTAGGGGTGATGTTCAAGCGAATTGATAGCAATTTTTATCATAACCAACTTACACTGTGGGGCATCTCTGCTAGCGCACATACCATTGCACTACAAAATTTTCCTAAAGTTTGTAGCTAAGACCCTCAATAGTTTGATCAATGTTTTCATATTATTTCAAAATAATATTCTTTACACCTAGCTATATTTAATACTGAAGATAGCAAGTTCATTCAAGGAAATTTAAAAAAAGAAAAAAAAAATACTAAAAATTCTTTGGTTTATAACATGAAATATTAATCAAACAAAATAAATTTTACTATCATCTTCACGAATAAGAAGGAATATTCACAATTATTTTATGTAAAAGAATCTTTTTTCTCTCATTAGATCTTCCATTCCTGATTGGTAAAAAACAAGCATGCATTGGCTTTTTGACACACCCTTCGTTTAATAATTTAGCTTTCTCTTTCCAACAATTGTAAATCCCCATTCCTTTCTCTCACGTTTAAGAATCATACAGAAGCACATATAACATGCATGAAATAGCGCAACAAAACATGTTAACAGATTGCACATAACATGAGAAACCAAAGGTTACAAACATAATAGAATTTAAAAAAAAGACTGGATTTACTCCTTAAATTAACTATAGACCAAAAAAGAAAAATATTTAAAATACTTTGAAATGAGACCAGCTTCTAATAATGCTATATTATGCACACACCACACACAAAAAAAAAGTTCTTTTTGTAATTGCCTTTACTTTTGTAAAAGGTACAAAGTCATAACCCCATCAATGCAGATCCATGCAGGCTTATTGAGGAGCTGCTATTCAGAAATCAAAGAAACTTGAAAGGATCGTTCTGAAGCATGTAAAGTCAGCTGAGAAGACATTCCCTAAAGAGACATGCTTAATTCTAAAAATCTTAGACTGATGAAAGCATCAAAAATACTTTTTCAATCTAGATGAAACCATTTACGCTAATTGATTATCAATATCAACTTAGATTATGAATTAGCCAAAAAATGTTAGCCACTAATAATATTGCTTCATTCATATACTGTTAACCACACACATCCCTGGAGGAAAAAAAACATCAACAAAAGAATATATATATATATATATACATATATATATATATATATATATATATATATATAGATATATGATAGACAGAACCGCGTTACTGCATTGAAAAAACATACCAACCCAATCCATGGCATAAACTTTTAATCCGCTTTCGTTCAGCTGCTTTGCAAAGTGATCATATCTTCCACTAAAAGATAACAAATGGTAGAAATATATTTTACTTCACAAATTAGCAGAAATCTACCTGTAGGAATGAAAATGTTAGCAAAGGAGCGTACCTGTGCTCATTCAGGCCATGCAAAAGAACCATCAATCCCCTGTAGATACGAAATAACATCAATATTTGGAGAAAATGCCGAATGCTAAAAAATTGAATCTTTACGAAACTTCAAGACAAATAAGGCTTGATTATAGACTGAAATGGGTTGAAGATTAGACAGGAATTGCGCACCCTATAAAGCTGAATTTTTTTTGTAATTGAGCGGTAGATTATGTTACAATAGTAAAAGAAGAATAGGGATATTTGAAACTATGGATTTGAAAGTCACATAGCTCCATTTCACTACATTCACAAACAATCCACAATATTACATGTTCTATTTTAAAATTACATAAATAGCCAGAATCTCTGCTTACAAAGGCATATTTCATTTGAGAATGGTTATACCAGAACTCATGACAAAGCATAACTTTTTTGTGAACTAAATAAATTTTTACAATAAATTTTGCATAATTTTTTCCACCTCAAATGCACTTGATCGATCAATATTTAATTAATTCCGCTCGAAATCATGAGCCAAAGGTCTGTTCGAGACAAGACAAAAGATTCTATGGCCAGTATTAAATACACCTCCACAATTATGAGTTCAAGGAAACTAAAAAAGCAGATATTATTTAAAAAATAATATATTTTTGGAGCTGATTTCTACTAAACATATTTTTTTTACTATTTAACACCAACATTGCTACTAACAACTTTATAAATAAGAAGCTAACCACCTAAAGATCAAATATTTAAAATCAACCACCCTAAACTTAACCCACCTCATTTCAGCCACCGAAACCCACTTCTACGTCTTCCTCCCGTTAGAATCGTTCGCCCTCCTTCCCGCGCTAGGGTTCAGTCGTTCTCCCATCTCCTTCGCGGAGTGGTTAAAATATTTGATGTTTGGGTGGTTAGTTTCTTATTTATAAAGTTAAGTGTCATGTAGGTAAAGACTCTTTTTTTTATTATTTTTCGTTTAAAGGCGGATCAAAAAGGTAAGTTTGCGTCTATGGCCGGCGGAAAATGGCATGCCGGTTTCTGTAAAATTCAAACACAAAAACATTGTCTGCTTCGCACTTTCTTAATATTTCAACAAAAAACAAAAGGAACGGCACTCACCTGGTTTGAACGGAAACCGACGTCCATGACTGCGTGAAAAGCGTATCGCCTCTCTCCGTGGTAAAAAAGGCGAAATCCCTAACGCTCCTCCCCTCTTCTCCTTCCTCTCTCAATCCGATCCTCCTAATCGCCATAGTTCTTCTCGCCGCTCCCTCTAGCTCCCTCGGCCGCCGCGGTACCATCGCCGCCGGAATCCTAACTACAACCCCCTTCTTCTTCTCCTCCCCGCATCTTCTTCCCACCAACACCGCCGCCTCTTGTTTTTTCTCCATCGCCCGCCATCGGAACGGCAGCAGCAACAGCAACAGTATCCCATTGAGAAGTAGCTGAAGGCTCCTTAGGGCACGGAGTGAAAACAAGGCCCTAACCCGCCCGCTCGCCCCTGAAGTCAGCATCAGCGGCCTCGCCGTTCCCACGCCGCTCGCATCTATAATCGCAGATGGCATCGAAACTGTATCACCGGAATACCCTAGATTCCTCTTCGTCGTCTCGTGAAGGTGCAGCCGGGGGATCTTCGTCACTGGAACGCTGGTCCCGATGTAAATCATCAATCAAATCAAACAATAGAGCTGAATTAAGAACCGATTAATCCAATCTTCCTCAAACCGGGGTTAGATTTTTTTATGAGAAAGAGACGATTTTCATGCACAAAATCTCGACACGATCGCGAACGCTTGTTCGAACAAAAATGTATAAGATCGTGAGTCGTGCATCGTGTTCTTTGAAGCAACTAAATAAAGAATGGCGGTCTTGTGAGGGGGCACGTGTCTGAAAAAGACCGTATGTGGCGAACCTTCGCGGGGAAGGAGTCGTTGCTGGGTGGCGGAGTATATGGATTGAGTAATGCCACGTGTGTACGGCTAGTGGGACCACGCCGTGAGAAAAGGATGGTGGTTATCTTTAATTTGAAATATTTCATGTATATCACTTAATTAAAAAATATTATATGAAAAGATGGGCATCATGTTCTGACCATTAAGGGCCGTTTGGGGCAGCTTATTTGGTGCGGTGGCGTTTTGAAAATGCACAAGAACTGTTTGGGTAAACTGTATTTTGACAACTTATGCATTTTCAAAACACAGAAAACAAAATTTTCACACCGCACCTGAGCGGTGGAAGCTTATTGACAACGGTCTGACTTTTCCAAAAAAATAAAAATTTGCAATAGTCACCTCACCTAGCTTATCAACAGATTATTTTCAATCAGCTTATCAGCAGATTATTCAATAAGCTACAGCTGTCCCAAACATACCTTACTTGTCGGGCGTCATATCATCCTGCACAAATATATATGACAACGTGATGCTCAACAATTAGTCATCCACTTAAATTTTATGTTTTCGCGTATATAGGACCTAAATTTCAATTTTTACCTGCACTTAATTTTATCAATTCACGAAAGTTATTTTTTATCTTAATAGAAGTTAAAATAATATTTTTTAGTATTGATATTTTTTATGTGATACGAAATACTTTGATGATATTAACGTAAAAAATAAATTTTTTGTATATAAATTCATAGAAAGTAACTGGCATGCACATAAATGCACCTCTTAATTTTTATGTGTTTAAATTTGAGATGAAGAATTAAATATTAAGTTATTAAAAAACTACACCACTAAAGCTATTATATTAATAATTATCATGATATTTGATATAATTTTTATTAAAAGTAATTTTAAAATAATATATGTTTTTAAATCACAGGCTAATGGGTTCACTTATAAGAAAAATGAAGGTAAGGTATATTGTCAATGAAGTTAAGATAATGAAAAAAGACCTGTCAACTACTTAATTATAGGTTTAGAAACCTATTTAGTGTTAGCTTTGAATATTAGTAATTAAAAGACCATACTAGTTTCTATCCATTAGAGTTATTTCCTGAAAAGTTATCATAACATTTTGATATACTTCTAATTAAAATTCATTTTTTAAAAAAATTGGTGAAATATATGGATTTGTATTACATTCATCTCAAATATGTATCAAATATATTTCAAAAGCAACTTTGATATGCCATTCTAAGCCTTCACTTCAGTGGCAACACAGTTTCAACCCCTTCTCTTTTTGTCCCAAAAAGCAAAATCCTATTTCAACCTCTTGCCACCACTTCCTAACCACCTAGTTGATTTCCACCACATACTGATTGAGCCCTTATGTGCATTTGTGTCGTGTTTTTTATAATTTTCCTTTCAAGAGTGTTTTGTTATAAACACTTATTTGCTTTAATTAAAAATATTTAATTATATTATTATGGTTTGGGTTAACTTTGGTACATTTAGTATCAGAGCTAATCCAATGCTAGTCATACTAACACCCGTCATACCCAAACCTATCTCCACCCCCGCCTCACCAAGAAAAAAATTCACCTCCTTTTCCACTCTAAACATCACTACACTATACATCATGCCTACCTACACCCCAAATTTTAATCACGTAACTGTCGAGATAAGTGTCAGATGCCAATTAAGTGCTTATTATAGAAGATATACAACGACAACTCTACCAAGTGTTATTGCAGGTTAATAAAATTAAGAAAATGAGACCATTCAAAGGGGTCACACAAACTCCATTCGATTACAGATATGATGTGCATGTTAAAGGACATGAAGATGTAGTATTTATTAGAGGATTTAGAGGTGAAGTGCCTTTTAGAGATTTCAGAGATAAAGAGCCTCTACTCCAAAGAATTGATCTGAAATATTTGAGCTAGGATTTTGAGGTAAAGGTAGATTTGCCACATTTTTACAGTCACTTGGACCCAGACGAGTTCCCAAGTGGCTTCATGCTGTGGAAATTTTTTTTAAAGTGTTGGGCTATCTAATTGAATGAAATTTTGAAATTAGTCGCCAACAAGTTAAAGAAGAGTGCATTATTTTTGTGGTAAATTTTAGAGCACCCACACTAGCATGATGAAAAAGATAAGATCACTACTTGGTCCAATATGAAATGGAAGATGCAGTACCAATACTTACTAGTTCATTATGAACAAGATGTGCTCAAAAGTGAAGAGACAACATTATCTAATGACCACCACATCTGAGAGACAAAGTTCAACCTTCAAATCTTATAACAGTATACTCTTGGGAGCTTCTAAGTTGAGCTTGCCTAAGGAGGCACTAAGTCAAAGTGGATAATAGATGAACCAATCTGCATTTCCAAATCCATGCAAGCCAGGAATAGTTTCAAGTACCTTGGATTTGAACATACTAAATCAGATTGCAAGGCCAGAATAATGATCTCTCTTATGGATCATGGAGTAGTTAAAAAATATATATATTAGTAGGAGAAGCTGAAGATTTCTGAGAAGATTACCAACTTCCAGTCGATGAGAAAGGGATGTTATCGATTCCAATTGAACCCATGAGAGAAACTACAACTGAGTTAATAGTAGCTGTTCTAGAAGTTAGTGAGTTAGAGGTAATATTTATTTATGTAGAGTGTGAGATTATAATGTCATGAATGACAAATTTGTAGGTATTGAGAGGAGCATCAACATGACTAGAATTTGAGGTCCAAAAGGACCATGAGTTTGACTAGCATATACAAGACATAGAGCTTCAGATAAGAGGATGTAAGAATTTTCATACACATAACCTACTTCTTAAGGTTCCCCTACTGAGGGAGTTCCAAATATAAGAGATGAGAAGATTTTGAGCTACTTTGGGAATATCATAATGAGTCATTTAGGTATTAAATTTGGTTCAACAGTGTCCTCTTCAACAGATGATCAGACAGGATGGATGAACCATAGTGTTATATATTGCCTCAATATTTTTAGGAGAAATAACATCCTATAATGAGATCCAGACTCTTTCAAAGAAAAATGAAAAGAGACCCCTTTTGAGTGGTTGCTAGTTAAAATTGCTCAGCATGACATAGATTTTGTCCCATAGTTAATACTTCTTACTTACTTCTTTACCAGATACATTCAAATGAGGAGTGGAAGAAACTAATTACATATTTGATGACTTAAGGTTTGGTTCGTGTGGATACCCATCCACCTGCGGCTAATCGACACTATATTACAAAGAGCTAGAAGCTTCGATAGATGAGGTCAAAGATCCTCCAAACCCAAGAGACTGACGTGGGGTGTTATTTAAAGAATGCAAGATCATGCTCCACAAAGTGGCACAACATATGTAACCAATAATTCCTTCTAGTAGAGACTCTCTTCCACTTTGGAGTGAGGTCCACTTCTCTTACCTTGGGTCAATATAGGTTGATGTTGTGGTCTTTTAGAATACTTTTTCATTGTGCTTTCTTTCAAGATAATCGCCAACATCTAGGCTTTTCCCTTCTAGAGTTGTATTTGAAAGTGAGAAGGTACTCCAACTTTAACTCGTTCTAAGTGGTGATCTTCTTCCAAGAAATTGAGTTGTGCTCTAATTGTAGCTCGTTCCCAAGGGGTGCTTATCCTTCCCCAACTCTTCCACACTTTCTAGTCACCGCAATTGCCTTCCCCTCCCTCCTCTTCACTTCCCTCATAGTCATAGTTGTCCACCATCGTCAGCACCGTTGTTTGCTAGATTGCCTTGTTGTTTCGACTGCTATCCGCTCCTTCATACTTGTTGCAACCGCTCAAGACAAAACTTGTTTTTGGCTGCTAAGTTAAGTGTTGCAGAGATGAGAATGCTTTGGGTGGATTAGTGGCTTTACAATTAGAGACAAAATGTGAGACAAATATACCCGTGAAAAAACTTGGTGTAACTCAGACAAGATTAGAGAGAGACATCTCAAATGGTTTGGTCATATTAATCGTCGACCATCTGATAACCCAAACAGAGGAGTAGATGTTTTACATTTGACATATGTTAAGAAAGATATTGGTTGAGAGTTGGGCATTTTGTATAGAAAATGATATCAATTTATTAAAATAAAATAAAAATATGACACTCAATAAAACCCATTGGAGAAAAAGGATTCATGTAAGCTAGTACACTTAGTGGGATAAATATTTGTTATTTTTTATTTTATTTCAAAATATTTAAAAGAACATTGGCTAATATTTTTTGTTATAAATGCCTGATTTTATTATAAAAATAAATCAAGTTTTTTCTAAAATCTGAAATAACACTTGCACATTTTCATTATTTCCAAAATATAAACTCCCAACTAACTAACTTTGCACATCAAATATCTCAACCTCGTCAACCAGCACCACCGGCCATAGAACCATCATTCTCTTCCAAAACACAAAATAGATTAACTCATGCAATATTCAATAAAAATAAATACAAAATAACACACATTTAAGTTGTCTAAATCATTTTTAATTTATATGAAATACATAAATAATATATAGATATATATGTGTGTTTGTGTCTGTCTGTATGTATGTATGTATGTATGGATGGATGGTACCCAAACAACATCCTATCTTCAGGAACGAAAAAATAATAATGGAAACTCGTTTGCTGAAATAAACTGCTTGTACGATGGATTCCCCCATTCATGTTAAAATAAACAGAGGCTAAACTGAAGAGCTATTGGCCTTAGAGCGAGTACAAGTTTTGTCGCGAAAATTCATCTTCACCATCACAGTATCGAATCTAAAAGCATTTCCTGACCAATGGGCGGCCCAGATTCGTCATACTCTGCCTCGACAATCCTCATATGCCATTAAAGAGTTATCATTAGTTTACAAATGAGATCTCAAAAGAAATTCCAAAGCCTTTAAATATGTTAAAATAAACTATTTTGGCATTTTACTCGTTGTAATTAGAGTTATTAACGATCTAATTTTAAATTCAACAGGGATCATCTCAAAATCAGCCCAAAAATATTTGATAAAAAAGCCCGGCTCGTTGATTTCTATCTAATCTTGATTCGAGCCAAAATTTGAACTAATTTTCGAACCATTAACAATCTTCTAGTTAAATTTATAACCCTGATATTGTTGTATGTTAAGGATCCAATTTCGAGCCAAACTTGGGTTGCTAAAAAAAAAATCAATCCAAAATTTTAACTTTAACTCAACTTATTTATTTAGATCCCATCTCTATCTAAACTAATATTCAAATTAATTTTACAGTAATTAATGATTTTCGAGCTAAATTCACATCCCTAATCTCAATTGCAAGGTAGAATACTATGAGCGATTATTGCATGTGGACGGCGCACGCGAGATGCGTGCACCGTCCAATGAAAAAAAAAATTTTATATAAAAAAAAATTAAAGGTAGACCCACTGATATACACTTTTTAGTAAAATGAGAGTTTTTATTGGCACACCACAAACATCTCTGCGATTAGGATGTCGAAAGGTACTCAAAGATGCCAAGATAGACTCCGATCTAAACCCTATACTTCCTCTCCGTTGGAACAACGACCTTATTCTTGAAAAAATATTACCTCAGGAGTACTGATATGCATCAGTACTCCTGAGGTAATATTTTTTCCTTATTCTTCATGCTGCTAGGCGCCAATGCCGTGATCTCCTTGTTTATCCTCTCCGCAATACCAGGAAACATACTGGTACCGCCACTCAACACCGTGTTCCCTACAGATCCTTCCTTGTATCCACATCACACTTCATTATATAATTGTATGTTGTCTCATGGATGCCTGCAGCTTCCAAGCCAATCAGCGATGGCTAGTAGAGGACCTCCGGGCAACGGAATAACTTGTAGCTCTTCTGGATGGACGAGCTGGTCTTCGATGCATCGAGCTTTTGTTCGTAGCGAGAGCGATGTATGAAAGCTTTTCCTTTTTGTCTCTCACGATTTCCGCAATGGTGCCTTGTTGCCGATTAAGATTTTCAAGTTTAAAGAACCTTTTTATCCTACCATTGGCTAGGAATGACATTCTTCCATTGGCAGCCACATGTAAGACAGCTTATAACATACAAGCAATTGATAAGACACGTCCACTTGAAAATAAGGGTGGATAAACTAAATGAGTTCAAATTCATGAAGGAAATTTGAAACGATTTGGGCAGGATTCGTGATACACTCATTGCTTCCTAGTGAGTGCAAACTGCTGGCGATACTCCTATTGTACATCGCAATCCCGTCGTTTCTTAGCGACCGCGGCTAGGAAAACTAATGGTTGTAATTCCTTCTTCTTCCCGGGTCTAAAAACTATAATACCAATTTGATAGGATTGGACGCAGAAATCAACACAATTTTTCATAGAAATTACAAAAAAACACATGTTTTATCGCAAAAACATCAAACACTCAAACCTAATACAAAAGTTCAACATTTACAATTCTAGAGGTAGACTATCTTTTTCAATTCCTATAATTTGAGAGGTAGGAAATATCTCCCAAACCCTAACCCTAAGAATCATAGACAATAATATTATGCATCCCCGACTCTAAACCTATTAAGATCAATTTATACTACGTAATAATAAATAATAAAGACTAAATTGCTCTTTGGTTGATAAAAGACTAGATTGTGTTTAGGCTAGGTCAACGTAATAGTACTCTCCTCCAAAAAAAAATATCTTTTCCTCGAGATGTATAAAAAGAAACTGCTACTAGATCAAGCTCATCTGCCTCCTCGTTGCACACTGTGAAAACTTATAATGTTCGATTCTCGCAACGGTGCCTTGAGGCAAACTTTTCATTTTGCAGAAAACATTTTGCTCTCTACTCCCGATTCTCTTTGTAAGACGCTTGAAATCGACCCTTAGACGAGCCCCGCATTCTTCTCCTTTTACGCATCCCCCTAAAATGGCATCATAGTGTCCTCGATGTCATGTTCGTCAAAGTACAATAGTGTAATTCTCTTGTGGTGTTGCTTCTACTGGCATTCTCCATTTACTTATTGTTCTCCACCATCTGAGCTCATGAAACAGAGGAAGAAAAAAGAGGAGAAAGGGGCGCAATGATAGAGAGCACGAAGAGAGTCGAACAGGAAAATGTAAAAAACTTGTATTTCTCTTGAATAGAGAGAAAGCCACGATATATGAGGAAAACTTAGAATAACTCACGGTACACTACTCACGTGACTTAAGAAATGAAGCAGAGGACCATGAGGGTAATTACATTATATCTTTAAAATGCCCCTCAAACTAAGAATCTTTGCTGAAGAGAGTGTTAGTTTGTTTTTGAGTTTTTAAAACTCAATGGAAAGTGCTTTTGTAAAGATGTCTGTTGTTTGTTCTTCTAAAGACAGATATTGTAATGTAACTTCTTTGATTTTGATGTGGTCCCTAATAAAGTGATAGTCGATTTCGATGTGTTTGGTCTGACATGAAAGAAAAGACTATGAGCTAATTTCATAGCCGAGATGTTGTGACAATAAATTATTGTTGGGTATGGAATTAGAATATTGAAATCATGGAGAAGTGTTGTCAACCAGATAACTTCGGTCGTTGCTGAAGATATGACTCTACACTCAACTTCAGTGAAGGATCTGGCTATCGCTGGTTGTGTTTTCACATTCCAAGAAAGGAAATTAGGTCTGATGAATGTACGATAATGGATTTTCTATCATTAATATCACTAGCCCAGCTAGCATCGACGTATGTGTGGAGAGCTAGCGGTCCAACTTGGAAGGTTAAGCTGATTTGATTTTTTTTGTTGTGATAGACTGTGTAAAATTTAAATAAGTATAATCAATTAATATTTGGATTCTACAAATGTATACGTATCGTTATCAAATAATAATAGACTTTCTATTTAAGCCCCATATATTGATCCCACAGGGAAGGTTTAAATTGGAAATGATAAATTTGCTAGGAAATTTGTGGAAAGTCAATTAAAATCACTGTCACTAATTTCAATTGTTGAGACATGATTAAATTTCTAAACTATTATCAAATCAAAAATGCAAAGTTTAAAATAGTAAATACTAATATATTAATTATGTTTATATAACAAAGTTTTTTATGTGAAAAATCATCATTCCCACTACAATGAAGCTATGATAAAATGAGATGAGATAAATGTTCATAATATGTATTGTGTCAAATAGAAGCAATTTTAATTCTCTACCCTGATATAGTGCATAGAATATCATTGGCTAATCTCAGTGTTTAGTCTCTAAATATGTGGTTAGGCTAGAAGGATATCGGCTCCCACTCCAGAGCTCTCACTTCCCTTCACCTGAAGGCTAGCTCATGCTTCAATTTTTAAACAATAAGACCGAATTGAAAATTTTAGTCTATCGCTCTAAAAGTTCTCCAATTCTACACCGATAAAGAATATTTCTTTTTTTATTTGCACTTAATTCCATGAACGATGTTCTCCTCCATGGAATCAAATGCGATCCTCACTCTGCTGTAGAACTTATACTCCATTTCCCGGATCGTATGTTTCACAACACATTTTAATAATGCAATTGGCCAGCTCGAAAAGTAAATTTAGTTTGGAGTTGAAAAATCATCACAATTTATTTTATATTTTAATATTGGCACATCCATATTATATCTTCATTTCATCATATCTCAGAGTAGGGAGAAAGATAGAGGGAACTACTCAGACTTCATGAGAAAGAAATAACAAGACAAAAATTTCATATATAAAAGAAAGTTCATACAACAATGATAAACAAACAATATTTATCTGAAAACTCTTTCTCAAAGCAAATCCTTTGTAGCCTTGCCTTAGAAATGCAGGAAGAATATATCTCTCACTTTTCTCCGTCTCCAACACTCTTACAGAAAGTTTCACACTAAATCTCACCACAAAAACTCTAAACTATGAAAGCAAAATAAAAAATTGACTCCAATATGGTAGTGGAATGGAATGATGTGGTGCGAAAAATGAACGTAGAGGAGTGAAAAACGCAGAGGACCCTTTTTCTGACGAAATTCGGTCCCAAATAGAGCCCAAGGTCGGTTCTCTAAGAGGTACCTCCAAAAACTTTTCAAAAAATCATCAAAATACATC